>JAPMLY010000059.1:0-37500 GCA_026401115.1 Tetraselmis chui | reverse complement strand
ATGTCGTCATCTCGGCTTGCTACATAAGTTTCGTCAGATTGTGTGGCAGGACGGTAGGGAACTACCCGTGGCTAGACAGTGTACCCCAGACCGGTAAAGTAACGAGGGCATCGAAACATTACGGGAAAGGGGATGCACGCCCGTAGCCCCGCCAGTGCACTGATAATTACAAACCGTGCAGACACACCTACGCCCAATGGCGGTTACATGCAAAGAACCGTGTGAGGTGGCCCATGTCCATCTTTGGTACCCTATGTCCCGTTATACATGCGGAAGGTGTCGATAGCCGGTCGAAGCACGCTAGGTTGTAACGGCAACGCAACCACTCATGTCCTTTGCAAGAGTGAACGTCGAAGCAGGGAGTAGCCCATGCATTGTCCCACCAGCCTAGGTACGAGAACCGACTACCTAAAACCTCCCATCGGGTGACTAACATGGCACTAGTAGCAAGGTTCAATCAAATTAGACGCTAGGGTCTTCATTCTTGAGGGTTCGTCATTCTTCAAGGGGGCGAACTTGTAATCACCTCCGGGTCGGGGGGGCGGAGGGTGATTAGAGTACCGACTCCGAACGGAGGAGGTACGCTGCTGTCGCTACCATTATATACCTTATAGTGCGGTAGCGAACACAACTGGATGACACTACATTTCGTCCGATGTGCCAAGAAAATCGGAGTTTCCTCGTTTACGTACCGTATCGACGAAACCCTCGTGTGTTTCTCGGCTTGCTACATCAATTTCGTCAGATTGTGTGGCAAGACGGTAGGTAACTACCCGAACATCAAGAGACTAGTGTCCGGTCTGGGGTGCGCGGTCGGGGGGACGCGGGGTGTAGGCGGGATGGATAGCCGGGGCGCTGCCTTTTTTAGTGTGGGTAGTCGTCATAGCTCTCGTCATCTTGGGCAAGGGACATGATGGCTCGGGTGACGGACATGACGTGAGTCTTATCCAAGCTCATGTAGCGTAGCTGGGAGGAGGCGGAGCGCCATCCGCCGTGCTGGCCCCAAATTGCAAACGGGATGGCTGCGTTGGCTGCTGCGGAAGCTCCGCCGCTGCGACTAGAGTGAGTGCGAAAACGGGCGAGGAACGCGGCAGGGGGCAAATGAGTGGGGAGGAGGGGGCCCATCCACCTCGCAAGGTAACGCATGTAGGCATGGTAGCTTATTAGGGCGGTAGAGAGGGGCTCGCACGCGTGCTCCCCTAGTTGGCGCAGCAGCGCGGTGCCACAGAATGTTGGGAAAACCATGTTAAGGGGGGAAGAGAAACGGGCCATAATTGTCATGTACCGGGACGTGAGGCCGAATACACAATAGGGGTTACCGGTAAGTTTGGCGACACGGACAATTCCTTGGAATTTGTGATGGTCGTTTTTCCGCTTCTGAAAGTGTAGTTCCATATTCGATCCGAGGAAGGAGACGTCCTCCCACAGTAGGTTGGCCGTGCTATTGTAGCGGCAGAAACCTGCGAAGAATATAGGTGCCATCGTCGCTATTATCCACGAGCCGAAACCGGTGTTGGGTTGGCACCTGTCGTTAATTAGAGAGCAGACGTTCACCCAAATGAAGGGCTCCTTATTATTATGCACGGCCTAGGCTTAGGCTTCGCTTGGCGGCCGATCACACCATGGTGCACGGGGGGGACATGGTTGGGATGGGAATAAAGTTTATTATGTGCATCTGCGAGATAGCTGCGGAGGCCGTGTGGGTAGCTGCGTAACAACCGGAGGGTTTGCGATTAAGGCGGTCCTGAAGGAACATAGCGACGATTGTTTCCGGGAAGGGAAGGGGGCGCAGGGTTGGGGTTATGCATTCGCAGAAGCGGACGAAATCGTTCCATGCGTATCTATATGCGCAGTTGGTGCTGTGGGCCCAACATTTGGCCGCGGAAGCTCGAGCGTTATTAGAAAGAGACAGCCCTTCGGTGTCCGATTGGTTAATAGGGGGTGCAGCCCACCCAGTCATGCAGTTGCGCGAGATGCTAGCGGCGTGGAGGTTGGGGGCCGTGTGACCGCTGGGGTAGTTCGCGGAACGCGGGGCTTGACCCCCTTGCGTTGAGACAGCAGTCAAACCATAGGGCGAGGACTCGCCACCTCGGGGTTGTGTCAGCCCTGCTATTGCCCGAGCCATGGCCAGACATAAAAAGTGCGCTCCCGCTAGGGAGCAGTATCCAGTCAGTGATAAGGGGTGAGAGGGTGTGGCCGATAGGGGCGACTAGGTGCCACCATACTTAGCCTTTCTACCAAGGGACGAATACCGCACCTATCGCTTTATCTGCTACTATTTCCTTGATTACTCTACCAATGAGAGAAAAGGGGGTTTGATCCAGTTACTCTCTAGGGGGTTGCCCCAGAAGTGGTCGAACGCGTCTATCCTGGCTTTGCCTGGGCACCAGCATAGGGAGTAGAATCGAGGGACATGATGGTTGAGATCGGAGGCGAACCGATCGCACGACTGTAGGCCCCATCTTAGGCTGAGCCTTTTGAATATACTAGGTACCACCTGCCAGTCATCCTTGTCCTCTAGTTTGGAAATGTCGTCTGCGTCCGTGTTTTGGGTCCTCGGGACCCATACGACGGTTAGAGTCGCGCCGATAGCGGTGCATAGCCCAAAGATTTTCTTAGCTATGGAGGTCCGCGCTAGGTTGGACATGGAGCCGACCCGAATTACGGGGAGCATGCTCTGGCTATCGACTAACACATGAATCTTTCTGCCGGCGCAGACACCGGCTAGAGAGCGGAGGGTGAATAGTAGGCCGTTTGTTTCTCTGTATGTAGACGATTGCTCTTTCTCAGTCGAGGAAGAAGCCGTGGGCTTCAACGTCAAGGTGGTCGGGGCCCTCTCTGCAGAGGCCGCCCCAACCGGTGCCGGAGGCGTCGCATTCTAGAAACAAAGTGGGTGTTTCGTCCTTAGTGGGGTAGATCCGGCCCTAGAAGCGGTCTTTCGGGAGGGTTTTCTGTAGTAAAGGAGTTCCTCTCTTCCGTTGGGGGAGATAGCAACGTGGAGGCCCTAGCGGGCTGCGTTGTTGATGTCAGCGAAAAGGCCCCTTGTATGCAGTCGGGCTGTGTCGCCTAGGGCGATACCCATAGGAATACTTTTTTTCTTGTGACGCTCGCGATTTCGCGTGCGATGTGGGCGCGTGCGCGACCGCCGATCCTTGTTTGCGCGGAGCGCCACCTCTTAGAGGGGACCGTGAGCATGCCTTCAATTGTGTCGATATCGAACCCAAGGTGGGTAATGCAGGTGCTGGGAGAGAGGCTCGACTTCTCGTAGTTAATGTTGACGTGCGCTCTTTTTGTGTCGGCAATCACGGTCTGGGAAATTTTGTTAGCCTCGGCGACTGATGAGGCCACGAATAGCCAATCGTCTAGGTAGGCTAGCATACGAATGCCTTGCCCTCTCCAGTGGCGGACTAGAACGCCCATGCCTTTGTTGAACACTCAAGCGGTATCTGAGAGGCCGAAGCATAGAACTCACCAGCATGTGTAAAAGCGGCCGCGCGAGGCGAAGCCGCTGTACGGTGTAGCGGAGTTGTGGAGGCGGACGTGGTAGTAGCCATGTGTAATATACATGCTAGTTAACACGTCTCCCGGTTGGCTGAGCGCGGCCATGTCGGACAGAGACTATATCCGGAACGGGGCTTTATTTTCGCAGCCAGAGGTTGACCTTTCTTCGGTCGCAAGTAAGACGGAAGTCGCCGTGTGGTTAAGGAACCACGCCTAGCGGGCTGACTACGCGGGGTTGAGTGCTTTCGAGCCTAATGTGGCCGAGAGGGAGTAGCAGTTTGATTTGCTTGTCGACGAAGAGCGCGTCGTCCACCACTAAGGGGTGGTTAGGAGCGCGGTTGAGAGGAGTTGGGTCGGACTCCCATTTCATTTTGTAGCCGTGTTTTATCCACTCTCAAGCTGCGACGTCTCTATCGGGGACCCAGAACTGCCAGCCTTTGCGGA
This sequence comes from Tetraselmis chui, assembly GCA_026401115.1. NCBI lineage: Eukaryota > Viridiplantae > Chlorophyta > Chlorodendrophyceae > Chlorodendrales > Chlorodendraceae > Tetraselmis > Tetraselmis chui. The sequence goes on along the minus strand of JAPMLY010000059.1, from coordinate 33,555 downwards.
TAATGCCCATTGACTGCGGGAGAGAAGCTGGGTCGACAACAACTTCGTGTGGGGGTGTCGGTGCAGTTTTCGCGGCGGTGACTATAAGATGGGGGGGGGGGGGGGGGAGGACAGTGGAGGGGGCTGTCATGCCATTGCGGCGGGAGGATGGAACATGGGCATCATAGCGAATTTTGACATAGCGACTTGGTCGTTGGCCACGGGAAGCGTGGGAATGTTAATCCATGTACACACGGAATGGCATGAAGGGGGATAGAACCGCCGCTTCCCGGAACGGAGGTGTACGCCTTATCCAAGTACCGCCAAAAGTCGGTACCCGAAAGGAACATATTGTGTATATGAACCCATCGCATCGCATCGCGACTGAGCGGCGAACACCTATAGCGAACACCTATAGGTGGAGGGCCAAGACTCCCCCGGAGTCTAGCGTACACATGTGTCCATTAGTAGTCCTACGGAGGGATATGTAAATAGGGAAGCAGCTAACTATGGGGGAAGCTTAGCCTTAAGGAGGCGGACATACTATAGTTGGACTAGCTAGGAGGCCACCAATGGGGGTTCTGGGGTCGAGGCAATATGCCTCGCCCCGGGGGGCTAGATACGACACCTATAAGGAGGCGGATCTGAAATTCGATTTTCGCTTGGTAGGTTGCTGGGGGGCTAGCGAGCTGAGCTAGGGCAGTTCTTGGGGAAGTGTCTTTTCTTCTTACATTTGAAGCACGTAACCTCCGACGGGTCGCTCGGTCTAGGGTTGTTTGCTATGCTTAGCCCGCGGCGGTCCGGGTCACTTCGGGGCTCCGATCTTGGGGAGGGTCGAGCTTCGGCTCGCATGGCTAGGCGGGAGGGCTTGGATGACGAACTTGGGAGGGAGCGAAGTGTCCTTGCTGTGTCGACTGCCTTTTTAGCTTCTTGTTGTCGGCTGAGCCATGCTCGCTTAGCATGTCTTCGTTGTCAAGAAGCTTGGCAATTTCTTGGCCGTATTCGTGTTCCACGTGCGGGGTCTTCGCTTTCTTGCTAATCGATTGCGACATACTAGCCGCTATCGAGGCTATCGCATTAGCGCCGACAACAATGTAGCGGGGAACGCGGGAGAGCTAGGTCGTTCGGGGAATCATTATTGATATTAACTTGAAGGTCAACGATAGGCCTAAAAGCTGAGTCGTAAATATTGAAGACTAGGTCTAGATCACAGTGGGGGTCTTTGGCAACAGCTACGCGGCGACGGTGATGCTTACCATCTCTATCTAGCCCGCCGTCGGGGGGTTCTTGAACGGTTTTGTCCGCGATGTCCTCGTGGGGAAATGGGCGTTTCCCTTTGCGGTCTTCTGGGAGTGGTGATTCGGGGGGAAGTCTTGCAGCCTCCGGATCGTGGGAAGTCGAAGCCGAGGCAGTGGCTGCCCGAAATAGAGCGTTAGTGCGGGCTTCTGCGGAGAGCAGCGAACTTTGAGTAGAATCTAATGTTCGACAACCTTTGGTAAGAGCACGAGGGCACGAGAGGCCTTCGACTCGGGGCTATCAGAAATAGCTGCGGAGAGAGCGGGCTCGGCTGGGATTAGCGCGGAGTGGAGGGCGTCACGATCTGCCACAGCGTCATCCCAAACGGCTCTCATGAAAGAATCGTCTGGGGCGGCATCGGAGAGCAGCGCACAACATGAGAGAAGCAACATTAGGACCAAGGAGGAGCGCATATTGTAGAGAGGAACAATTGCGGAGAGCCGTCAAAATAAGAAAATTTTATGTAGAGTGGTTTATTGGAGAGGAAGAAAATATTACTATAGGGTGATACTATCGAAAACGGTATCTTGGCTAGAGAGGGTGATTAGAGTACCGACTCCGAATTGAGGAGGTACGCTGTGGTCGCTACCACTATATTATACCTTATAGTGCGGTAGCGACCACATGTGGATGACACTACATTTCATCCGTTGTGCCAAGAAAACCGGAGTTTCCTCGTTTACGTACCGTATCGAGGAAACCCTCGTATTTAGTACCTAAGTACGGGTACGACTGTCCAATAAAGAACTGTCTCATTTATTACGGGGCATCTACCACCGACAGCTGTAAGGTAGCTTAAGGACACACCGAAAGCCGCATTTACCCACATGCAAATTTTGCCAAAGATTGTAGTTTGCTAATAATTTGGCCACAGAGGCATGGCTTGGGGGAAATTAGCGCGTAATTATGGGGTTGGGTGGGTGGGTTCGCGCGAGGCCTAGATGGGCCGAGCGCGAAAGCATAGAGTGCCATGATCTTCGCTCGTTATGGTCTATAAGGGCTAGTTAAAGCTTACCCTTGGGGAAGTCCTCATGTGGTAGTGTTGTAAGTAATACCGCATACGTATTAGTTGCAGATAGCTATTGCAAGCTACTCTAGATATGATTAGTACATGTCTAGATCGGACATACCGATAAACTGTTTGACTCGGTACAAAGCTGTCGCTAGGCTACAGCTCTCACACTTCTGTTGTCCCGACACCACGCATGTAGGCTAGTTGTCGCCGTAAATGTTCCGTTTGCGGGACTGTGACTGTAACCCTACTACGTTTGCGTAAGTTATCTTCCACACTAACTGTGTTTGCATGGTTCAATAGGTTATGGGCCCCCGCCTCACGTCACTCACGCGCGACAACCTGGTTCGGCGAGCTGCGATCGACAGCTCTCCCGCAGAAGGCAAGTTTCTATAGACACTTAGTACTTTCACCTTGTAGTCGGCGGTATCGCCAGTATAAACTGCGATTTAAAACCCGCCACCACCCCTCTTAACTCAGCCACTCGACGGCGATAGCCAGCCACACACACCGACGCACTCGTCGTGTGTGGACAAGGTGCACACATGTCCAAGCTGGAGAACGGGGGGGCGCACTATCGGGTGATTACGCATCCACAGTTGCACGCCAGCCGTAGCTTACCTTTTTTATTTTTATATTATCTTAGCGACTCAGCCGCCAGCGCAGCGCTCCACATGTCATGGCCTTGGCCTCGACTTGTGCCCCACACTGGGTGGAGGATACAACAAGGTGCGTTGAGACACCCCGGGGCTACATGCCGAGGGGTCGGCGGGCAACATGCCGTCTCTCTGAAACCACTGTTAGGCACGAGTCCGGCTAGCGGTTTTTACCGCTGCCTGTATTTTATTCAGCTCTTTCTTTTTCGCCCTCTGTCGAAATGGCGCCGAAAACTCGCTCTGCAGACTCTCCGCCTGTTTCACCGCCTGATTCCCCTGACCCAGGCTCTCAGCAGAGCAATCTCGATCCCACCCAGGGTATTCTCGCGTTGCTTCTTGAGCAAATGACGCGCCTTGAAGCTTACCTCGACTCGCGGTCGGCCGCCATTGCTGCGGTTGCTAATCCGCACCCCCCTGTCGCTCAGCGCCGCCACGATGCTCAGCTCGAACCCTTTCAGGACAGCCACGACGTGCACACCCTCCCTCTGCTTGTGCATCCCCAGCCTGGCTACGCCCCACCGGACGCACAGTCGGTCTTCGCTGCTGCTACCGCTGCAGCTCCTGTTGGCGACCCCGCCGTCGCACGGCGCCGTCCCGATGCGCACCGCGAGCCCTTGCATCCCGAGCTCATGGTTGAACACCTTCCACCACCCCCCCAATACCCCCCCGCCAATTCTGCCCTACACCGCGACCCCTCGCGTCACGACCTCGCGGTTGAACAACTCCCGCCACCCTCCCCCTACCCCCCCCGCTGGATATGCCCTTCACCACCCCATACCTCTCATCCCGGAGGCGCCCTCTCACCGCGTCCCCCCCTCCCGTGACCACCCGCATCCGTACGGCCCGCCGCCTTCCATGGCCGGCCACTCTCCCTTTCCCGACGGCCCACCTCCTCCCTTCCATGGACGGCATTCTTCCCCAGCCCAGCGTGGCGACCACACCCCCCGTGGCCGTCGTCGCCCCACCATTGACCCCATAGCCATCGGCCGAGCGGCACACGCCACCCCCGACTTCGACCCAGACGTCTACCCCAGTCTCCTGGGCAGCCCCCACTATGCAACCGTCCGCACGCGCCCCGCTGTCTCCACGGTCTTGCGCATCCTTGGCTCCGCCCAAGCCTCACCCACGGAGGCACATTGGTAGGCTCTGCAAAAGGTCCTCCGCTACCTTCATGGCACCATCGACATGCGCCTGACGTTGGGGGGGGGCCTGGACCACAGCCTCCAACTCACAGGCTTTGCCGACGCTGACTGGGCCAACGACAGCAGCACCCGCAAGTCTTGCTCCGGCTATCTCTTCACCCTCGGACGCGGGCCAATCAGTTACAAGATCAAACAACAGACTTGTGTGGCTCCATCCACGTGTGAAGCCGAGTACTACTCTGTGGCTGACATGCTCACCAAATTCCTCCCAGGACCTGCACTGGCAAGACACCGAAGTGCGGTCCTTGGAGGACAAGACCCAATGCAACGCTTCATCCCGTAGCTACCTGCAGGGGGAGTGTTGTAAGTAATACCGCATACGTATTAGTTGCAGATAGCTATTGTAAGCTACTCTAGATATGATTAGTACATGTCTAGATCGGACATACCGATAAATTGTTTGACTCGGTACAGAGCTGTCGCTAGGCTAAAGCTCTCACACTTCTGTTGTCCCGACACCACGCCTGTAGGCTGGTTGTCGCCGTAAATGTTCCGTTTGCGGGACTGTGACTGTAACTACGTTTGCGTAAGTTATCTTCCACACTAACTGTGTTTGCATGGTTCAATAGGTAGATTGCGCGATATTGCCAATACAAGTTAGTTGTCCTAGAGGTGCGGCGTGCCGTTACTTACGGCAACATGAACCTCATGGGTTATTATTGTCTCGTACACTTGGAAGTTACGTTTGCAAGCCTCTATATTTGAATTAATCTGACTATTTACCCTAGGGCTCGTTTTGCGAGCAGCCTAAAGCCAAACCAATGCTTGCACAACCTAGTCTAGTGATGCACGCGGGAAGGGACGAGCCCGCCGAAGTAGCGCTTCGCTATTAAAGATGGGGTCATAGCAGGGTCGATGCATTTTCTTTCCTAAACTGAGATGTTCTTGGTCCAACCACCCAAATAGTTGACGCTGGGGGGCACGCACATACAACTAGCGGTGGACGTTGCGCCTTTGAGGAGGCTATACGATGTCCACTTGAAGCCGACGTGGGAAGAGACGCCAATTGACTTGGACGCGTATTCTAGCCATGCAAAGAGTGTGGCTGGTGCTTGCCAATCGGTAGATTTTTCGTAACGTAAGGTGAGAGACTCCAAATATATGGCGACGGGGAGCGGTTATAGTCGTTGGGTTAGGTAATAGGTACGTTGGGTTAGGTGCCATTCGAGGAAGTCATCTAGTAATGGGTTAGCCGCTATCGGGATTGGCCGTACATGTTTGTCGGCCTCATCGCGACGCTTGTCTTCTTGATTAGGCTAGCCCGTCGCCCCTCTCGGACGGCGATCGGCCGAGGCCGGTCGGCATCCCAGTTCGGTGGGAGCGGGCCGTGCATCGTGAAGGTCGAGCAACAGTTTCATTTTGCATTCTTAACAAGTGACTCCATTTTTTTGTAGACATGATTTTCTTGATTACAAATTATTTCCGCTGTAACTTCTTAGGCGGGGGGCTGTGACAATTACTGCGGTTGCTTACAATTTTCAACCTCCGAGGAACGTCGGCACATATTGCAGATAGGTGTGTCGATAAGTGTACCTGGTCGAAGAGTACCCGGCCCAATCTTTGCTCTTGAGTGTCTTAAATGGTCGAGCAACTGATGGCCGTTAGACAGACAGCAGCCGGTCCAGTTTGCTGGTACTATTGTAATAAATCATTTTCATTTTCATTTTCATTGCGCATGATTTCGTGCTATAACAGGCATGCCTTCCTGTTCCTCGGGCTTAGGTTTTTTCCTCGTTTCTTCTTTTAGCTTGGTGGCCTCCACTGCTTTTTCTTGTAAGATTTACTTTATTTTATTTCGTGCTATGAATATGGCGACTACAGAGACTACATTATTGCTTTTATCACAACTGCAGTCTCGTACCTTTTAATTATTAGTTACGCGGTGTTTTTTGCATCGTTTCTATGGCTGACGACGTCATGGTGTTATTATTAAAATTTTCTTACAAGAAAAAGCAGTGGAGGCCACCAAGCAAAAAAGATGAAAGGAGGGAAAAAAAAAATCTAAGCCCGAGGAACAGGAAGGCATGCCATGAATGATATACCGTATGGAGTGCTTGGCCCCCACGGTGCACCAAGAAGAACTATCAGTCTTGCGTCGAGCACGCCGAGCTGGCGGCTGGGGATTTCGACCGTCTGATCGCGATGGGGCTGTGCGAGGGCCCGCTGGACTACGCGCCGTGACCGCCACCGCCACCTCCCGGCACATCAACTTGATATGCGAAGGAGTCGGGTTATCAATCCTTCCTACCCCCCACTCCCGGGGCAGGTCCACTAGCGCCTCTCCGAGTGTGGTACCCGTGGCGGCACACACGCGTAAGACACGCTCACATTGGTCTCCAAATACTGAAGCTAGTACGAATAGAACCGCACCAGCCCGGTCATCGGAGGGTAGCGTAGAACTCAGACCAGGAAACCCTGGGGACCCGGAGCTCCAGCGGGGCCCCACCGGGCGCCCCTACTTGGGGCAGGCCGTCTTCAACGGACCCGATAGGGCATGCAGGTTCCCGCAGCGCGGGCACGGAATGGTGATGGGGCGGCTGCCGTGATCGGTCATGGAGTGATCCGTCCCATGGCAGAGGAGGCAACGCTTGGACTTGGTCTTGCGGGTCGCCGGTAGTCCGAAGTCTTGGGCAAGCTCGTGGATCCACGAGTGGTTCAGCCGACCGCGAGCTGCACACCTCAACTGCTCTTGCATCTCGTCGTGAAGATGTGGCTTCACACCCTGATCCAGCAGCTCGGTGAGCCGCGCCACCATAGGCCCCCAAAACTGGTCAAACACCGGAGGCACGTCCTGGCCCTCCAGGTCTGTGTGGTATAGCCGCACCACGTACGCGTAGATCACCTCCCAGCTAAGAGCAGGCTCCCCTGGCACGTGACGGAGCTGAAGCGACTCGACTACCGCGAATAACCACTTGATCCTGGTGATGATGGTGGCCACCCGCTTGCGCCGTGCTAGGCCGGCTGCTGTGGCTGGGCTGAAGTCCCCGCTGTCCACGTGTAACATGCGCCACAGAAAGTCCAACACTCCCTTCCAGTAGCGGACCAGGTGGACATGCTGCGGCACGTCATCCACCGCCGGCTCCACATATCCCATGTTGACCCGAAACTTGCGGGACTCCCTCTCAGTGGAGAGCGCCATCAGGTCGAAGTGCATGGCGAACATGGAGTGAAGAAAGTGTTGACTATCTTGCGTACCACGGCCTTGTCCATCCGTGCCCTTGGGTCCGCTGAACTCCGCCAAGGGGACTTGGAAAGGCCCCGACAGGCCAGGGGGAAGAGAGGAGGGGAGATCCGCACCTGCCGGACGCGTGTCACGTCTGTCAGGCGTAGTCGATGGCGCTCCTGTACTCTGAAGAACACGAGCCATCTGAGACTGCATGCTCGCCACGATCTCTGTTAGGGAGGCAATGCGGGCCTCAAGGCGGCTGTCTTGGCGGACCGTTGCGCCCGGGCCGCCCCCATCGACATTATTGGTGGTTGTGTCTGCATGCTCTCTGCCACGTCCGGCTTCACGAGTGGTGTCGGGCATAGCTCCGCTGCCCCTGTGCTCCGTACCCGCATCGCCACCACCACCTGATTCTTTGAGGCTCGAAGAAGGTACCCCATCAGGTGCGCCCGCAGAATTACCAGCCGCAGTGCCCGAAGGGACGCCAGCTAGTCGGGGCAGCACGACGATCTCCGGCATCACGGGCTGCCCCTCTCGACTGGCGGCCCCAAGGAATAACGGAAGGTGATGCCTGTTGATGGCGCACCAACTGCACTGCCAATGTGCCTCCTCTGGAATGTCCCCGCCGCCATTTAGATCCATCGCGCATGAGCGGTTGAGGCAAGCCGTGCATGTGAGGCACGCCAAGTAGTCACCAGGGTCGGCGTGGTTGTCCGAGTCCTCGTGGCAGCCATAGCAAATAAACTCAGATGGATGCCCCGCAATGCCATCTTCGTTTCTGGCTAGCGACCACATGCCTTGAGTCTTGTGACGACGGTTCTGGCAGGTGAGTGCACCACGCGCACGCGATTCACAACGTTGACCGGCCAGAGTGAAAGCCCCGCACTTCCCCTCGTCGGGCTCGAACATGGCGGCCAGCTTGTCCAGCTTGACACAATACGCCATCGCCTCATCATCCTCCATAGCGTCGAGTGCTTCGCGTCGGCTCAGCGCTCGCGCCAAAGTCAACAAAGTCGAGGAGCTCTTCCACGACGGGTCCCGGCCGGCTGTAGCAATCAGTCGGTCCAACCACGTTTCCGACCCAAGAGAACCGTCATCCACGCCAGTCTCATTCACCATGGCCTCAAGCTCGGTAGGAGTGAACGGTGAAATCGCCATTAGAAAGAAGAGCGGAAAAGGGAGAAAACTGCTCGAAGCGGGCTTGACACGGGTACGGGTACCGGAGACGGATGTTTCCTGTCGATGACGAGTACGGACCTGAAGATACGGGTATATGACGGATATAGAATACGGGTAAGTGTACCGGAGAACACTACCAAAATGTTGTACGAGAAATTGTACGTGTACTGTCGTTGTAGAGTACTGCGTCGGCTGCCGGTGGCGGCGCTGGCGGCGGCGGGGGACGAACGAAGTGGCGGCGCTGGCGGCGGTCTTGCTTGGCGTTTCGGTTGGACTCGGAGGTGCAGAGGTGTCGAGCCGACGAGGGTCCCTAGAGTCCGCGCCACAACAGAATCGTCAAAATATGTTGAAAAGCTTGCAAACAGGTAGACGCGGCGTAGTAGAGCTGTGACGAGCCGTTTGGAGCTGTGTGAGTCAGCGGCAGTTGGAAGAACGGAGCCGAGAGTGGTACTGTACGGGTTTCGCCTACGGGTGGAGGCTGCTACGAAGCCGTTCGGTAGTCAAATGTAGCAAAACAGGACTCGTTGGACTCGTCTGAGCAAGAGCTACACGGTGGTATGCTTGGCTGAAGAATCGGAGCTGTTAGAAGGGGGGCTGGAACGCGGGATGTCTAGCAATCTTGCAGAACTCTAGTACTTGAAGCCAGAACAACGTCTTTCGGGCAGTTTCGAAGCCGGTAAAGGGTCAATTGTAGCAAATCAGGACTCGTTCGACTCGTCTTGGCAAGAGCTACACGACGGTGTGCCTTGCGGCCGAATCGGATGTGTTTCAAGTCAGGCTGAAAGTAGCAATCTGTAGCAATCTTGCAAAACTGAAGTTCTACGGAACGGGCCAGAGCGCTACCAACGGGTAGGCACGGGCAAGGATAGTGTAACGACACGATATCGGGGTGCTGCAACAACGGTAGCAGGCTTGAGGAGGTGCTGAGCGACGGCTGCGGACCTTTGGGGCTGTAGCGTAGGCAAGTGCAGGGGAGTGTGGGCCAACGGGCGCGCACTTGTGCTGACAGCGAAAATGATGACTCCCTTGCGAGTCACTAGGTAGGAGCTAATATTTATAGCCCCAGCAGGGCGATTCATTCACCTACGCACATCGTGTGCGCAGAAATGCTCACTACTGCACTAAATACTACAGTACTTTACTGTTGACTATTAAGTACTGCAAACTACTAAATCCCCTATCTTAATTATGAATATCCTAAATACCGGTACTAATTGGGCTTCAAGGAGGAGGGCGATGTTTCTTGGCGTGTCTTAGAAAAATCAGGTATGCTTTGGGCTACGCCCTCCGCAGACCCCACCATACCAAGAGCACGGGCACCGGGGGATGTGGTCCATGAGCATAGCGGCTGTTGAGCGCTCACCCGACATAAAGATGCTCAATACCGTCGACGAAGATCCATACCCTCGAGATTCTGAAGGGGCCTCTTTGCACCGAGGGCATTTTCGAACATGAGCGGCGCGCTCCGCAGTCAAGCCAAGCACCCGGTGGGCTGCCATCGTATACCAGTCGGACGTCATAGTGTTATTCAATGTCAGTACTTTAATCCTTTATTTCTGGAGCTCTTGTAATAATTTCGGATGTTGGTAATTTCGAAATCGCCCTGAAAATCATCGTCCCTAACTACGCACCTGCTGTTACCCGTTGCTTTTTCCCTTTCTGTCCGTGCTCATGTTGTTTCTGCTGTAATCAAGAAAATACTACCTGCATGCCGGGGAGTCGCGTGTATGACTGCGCGGCGACCATCAGCAGTTGGTTGCCATCATGCGCCGATAGGATCAGCGGCAGTCGCCGTAAGATACCGTCAGTGGACCCCACACGCGCCCTCGCTACTCCCTCGCCGTGGCTGCGCCAACACAAGGCATCAGCAATACTCCCCTGAAACCTTCACCACTGCCCCCGTCGTCCGTGGCCCACTGCACTCCGCCGATCAGGTGGATCGTGCGTCACAGCAACCCGCGCCTCCGCGGCGCTCTGCTTCCACCCCCGCCCCGATCCAACACGGGCACGCCCGAACGCAGTACTGATGGCGGGCCTCCGCGTGACTGCCGTCGCGGTAGCTGCCGCGGCGGTCGCGGCGCCCGTGATCCTGTCGCGAGTACGCCGCGGGGGACCTATGTGGCTATTCGACGAGGCGCAGATGACCGCACTGAACGGCAACCATAAGCTGCTCACTCTCGAGGTGCCCTCCTCCCTCACACCCAAACCCCGACATCGCTACCAATGTCCCCACCCAAATTTCCTCTTATCTCTGTTAGCTGCTGGTGTCGCTCATCTCGCACGTCCGCTGCGTGTATCTTCGCTTGGCCACACCGCAGGAGGCGAAGGTGGTGGCGGTGCTGCTGGAGGAGGGGCAAGGGCACCTGTTCGCTTCGTGGCCTCCGCCCGGGAAGGCTGACCGCTCCAAGCGCGCCCTGCTCCGTCAGCTGCTTACCCTCGACAGGTGTCACTCTCACCACTTCCCTACCTCCAACAAGCTAGAATATATGCACCGGTCCACCCCCTTCCCTGTTTGTATTTCACCACCCTACTCGAGGTGCAATGCAAACAGGCGAGCTTGTGCTGCCCACTTGGCCACTTCCATCGAGAAAACTGCGGTGCATGTGCTCTGCAGGTCATTCACTCGTGCACTCACTGCTCATCCAAGTAGTATATGAATACTGGGATTGGGGGGGGGGGGGGGGGGGGGGGGGGGGGGTTGAAGGAAAAGGCGTGCAATCCTTCGCGTGAGAGAGAGTGTTTGTGTTTGCTTGTATGTGTGTGTGTTTGTGCGCGCGTGTGTGTGTGTGCGTGCGTGTTGTTGTGTGTGTGTGTGTGTGTTTGCGTATGTGTGTGTGTGTGTGTGTGTGTGTGTGTGTGTGTGTGTGTGTGTGTGTGTGTGTGTGTGTATGTAAGAAATTGTGCGCGTTTGCGCGCGCATGTTTAGCCTCATCTCTGCTTGGCACGCATTAATAATTGTGTGAACGAAGACGGTTGTTGGTGCTTGTATTATGCGCTGTAGTGTCTAAGAATGTGTGTGTTTATGTGTGTGTGTGTGTGGGGGGGGGGGGGGGGGGGGGGGTGTGCGTGTGGGTGTTAGAGAGGGGGTGGGGGAACGAGGTGGGAGTGTGTGTCTGTGTGGGCGTTGACGTGCATGTGTGGGTTTGTGTGTATCTGTGTCCGTCTATTTTTGAAGTATTAATTATTTGTGTCTGTGCAGCTAAGGGTTTGGGTGTGTGCTTGTGATATGCGCATTGCCGCTGTATGTGTGTGTGTGTGTGTGTGTGTGTGTGTGTGTGTGTGTGTGTGTGTGTGTGTGTGTGTGTGTGTTTGGGTTTGGAATTGCATATGTGTATTACGAGTTTGTGTGTATCTGTGTCTATCTGTTTTTCACGTCTTAATCATTAGTATCTGTGCAACCGAGGGTTCACTTGTGTGCATGTGGTATGCAAGTTGCCACTTGTGTGTGTGTGTGTGTGTGTGTGTGTGTGTGTGTGTGTGTGTGTGTGTGTGTGTGTGTGTGTAAGTGTTTTTCTGTGTGTATGTGTGGGTGTATAATTGTCTATGTGTGTGTGCGTGTGTGTGTTCGTGTGTGTTTGTCTCTGTTGTTAAAATTAATTTGTGTCTATGCAACCGAGGGCGCCAGTGTGTGCCTGTAAGATGCGCCACGTTCCCGTCGTACGTAATATGCGTATGTCTGTTCTGCACGTATGTATCGTTAATGTATTTTTCTATGCGCCTTGCCGCCGAGAGTGAGAAGATATTGTTTTTTATCGACTTCTCACTTTCCGTCTTCCCCCTCTCATATCCCTCTCCATCCGCCTATCCCCCTTTTCCTATTTATCTTCCCCACATTCCTCTTCCTTCTTTCTTTTCATCCTCTGTCTCTATTTTCTCTTCATATTTCTATTTCAATTCCGTACTAAAATTCGCCTCATGTATTTTTTCTATCATTTCCACCTTACCTCATTTCCCATTCCTGTCTCCTCCCTCCCCCTCTCATCTATTTTCTCTTCACATCTCTCTTCATCACTAAATATGGAATACAGGAAGCACCATAGACACGAGGATAGGGAAAAGGGGGGGGGGCAACCAAAAGGGAAGGGGTGACAAGGGGGCTCTCTCTTCATAACTTTTCTTACTATTTGCTTAGAGTGACAAGAGGGCTCTCTCTTTATAACTTTTCTTACTATGTGCTTAGAGTGACAAGAGGATTCTCTCTTCATCGCTTTCACTTGTCTTTCAATAATTTCTCCAATCTTTGCTATCCCCCCCCCCCCCCCCCCCCCCCCCCCCCCCCCCCCCCCCCCCCCCCCCCAAACTCCTATCCCTTCTCCCTTTCCGGTTCCTCCCTCACACTTACCTATCTTTCTTAACCCTTCGGGTGGGGGTTTGGGGCGAGGTGGGTGCGGGTATGGATGTGCGTGTGGGTGCGGTTATGGGCGTGCGCTCGGGCGTGCGTGCGTGCGTCGCTGTTGTTTCTGCCGTTTTGCATGTACGTTCTGTGGTATTTGCCCGTAGCTATCTGTGAGTGCGCGAGGCAGACATTTTCTTACTCGTTGTTGTCCCTATTTTGTATGTAAAATTTGCCACCGTCCGCGAAAGGCGGCTTTATTTGGTTTTACTGTTCGGTGTGGAAAAGATTGTAAACACTTCTATAAAATGGTTGTGTTCTTTACCACCCAGCATCGCGATGCGAATTATTTACAAACCAAATAAATATAATAATGATACATCCAATCTTTTCTTTATTTAATTCTCTCCAGATAGGTACGGGTACCTGCACCTGTTAGCGCAATCGAATACTTCACCTACATGAAATCTCTCGCTTTTCCAAACAGAGTGACAGTCCTTCATCCACATATGTACTCCCATACACATTATCAACGTCTAATTTTCCGTACCCAATGCAGATAATGATACAGACCAGGCACACAATAGACAGAGATGCAGACAGACTGGCAGGCGAACAGATATAGAGACCGACAGAGAGACAGACGCATATTAGACGGATAGACATTGCGAAATCAATTTTGTCGGATGTGAATGCGTGTCTACACAGTGTTTTTGTGTGTTGCGTTTTGTGTGCGTACGCCCGTGTGTTGTGATTTCCATTTTTGTTTATGCTTGCCAAATAATGCTTATCGTATGAGCGTTTGTGCATTATCTGGTGATTTTTATGTAACTTGTTACACATGGCAGTGTCAGACTCTTCAACGTTTATGTGGGTGCGTGCATATGTGTGTTGGTGTGGGTTAGTCTCTGTCTACAAGTGTGAGGGGGCGCGGGTTGACAGTGTGCACATGTTTGGGGTAGCCGGATAGACGGGTCATGCTTCATGCGCCTTCTCTTGCTAGTCCTCTGCCCTATCCTGTATTCCTTTGCCTCCTAAACACACGGGTCCCTTCGCTCGTGTGCGAACAACCGTCGCCACAAAAGCGGACAGCTTTCAAACTCGGGCGGCTCATAGCTTCCCAGCCATCTATGGATAACATTTTGGTTGTGGACTTTGTAGCACGGGTTCTCCTGCTTCAGCAGCGGGCGCTTGTTTACTATCTTTGGCCGCGCTTTCACCATGTCGCCAGAACTGTCCTGCCGCAAATGCACTTCCAGTTGACTTTCGCACACCAACGCAGTCTTTCATTGGCAGTGGTAAGCGGAAGCACGAAACCCGAACCCAGAATGGCGCATTTGCGCAGTATATTGCACGAAACTGCATTGAAACTATTAGTGGCGGTATTTATGCACAGACGGACAATCCTCTATTATCCACTACAGAGAAATTCTTTCATTGCCTGTATATATATCCAATGGTTCGCGTCTCTTGCCTCGTGCCTGATCATGGATGCTCCCTGTTGCCTCGCCGGCGCAGGACTTATGCCGGCGGTCTGAAGGGCTACATCGCCAACGCCAAGAATCTGCTCGCCGCGTCGGCGGCCGGCGACAACTCCTTCGATGGGTACACGCCCGACATACCGGAGGGCGTGTCGCTCGGGTACGGACAGTCCGACTTCGTGCGTTACGAGAAGGCGGGGGTGGCAGCCGCTGCCCAGGCTGGTTTTGTGCTTGTGGCGGGTGGCATTGGCGAGAGGCTGGGCTATCACGGCATAAAGATTGGCATCCCGGCCGAGCTGGCCCGAGGGTTGTGTTTCCTGCAGCTGTACATCGAGCACATCCGCGCGCTCCAATATCTGGCCAACCTCGGCAAGCCGCGCACCCAACAGGTTTGAAACCGCCCCGTTAGCATTTTGTTTTAAAGCCACAGGCATCACATCTATATAACTCGTCAAACGGTAATTGCGATGGAGCTTGCGTTGTCAAGATTTTCGGGTTCTGTCTGTTTCTAAAAAGCGGCGCTGGCAAAACCGGAGTATATGCTTTTCAGGAATTCCCTTTTTAAGACACCTGCTCTAAACTTTGCCGTGATTTTATTACGGTTTAAGAGCAGTAAATATTATAGAAATTGTCCTTTTTTAACTGCAACAAGAAATAAAGTGTTCCGGTGACGCTGCTTATTTTGTAAATCGTTTAACCAGTGGCACCACCCCCGGCCCCCCGCCCCCGGCCCCCCGCCCGGCTCCTTGCGTAATTGGGTGACTGGCTAAGCTCGGCAGAGATCGCAAAGTCTGAGGCGTTCCGTTGCTTGTGTGCTTCCAGGTTCGTCTCCCGCTGGCCATAATGACCTCCGACGACACCCACAACGCCACGCTGACGCTGCTCCGGACAAACAACTACTTTGGCCTCAAACGCGACCAGGTGCGCCCCCTCCCGTATTCCTGTCGCAAGGGTGTAGTGTGAGTCGTTGAAGATGGATTTGTGGCGCGTCTATTGACGATGAATGTTGTAGTTTGGTATCGATTACAAGAAGCACTATTGGAACGTGGACAGGGGAAAAGGGGGCCAAGAGAGCAAGTTGTTGTAGTTTGGTCCCTCACGTATTTAAATTAGAAAGAAAAAGAAATCTTATCATTCCTGTGTTATTTTTTTTTCCGTTTCGGGAGTATGAATTATGCATCCTAAAATTAGTATAGGTTTAATAATAATATTAATGGCTAATGTTATTTTATAAACGATCTTGAATAAATAATCGACACAAAAATCAATAGAGCAATTCTTTCTTTATTCATATCATTCTGTTTTTACCATTCATACTGCTATGGATCTGTAATCCGCCTTTCTGGGCGTTGCCAATGCAACATTTGGCCTTTGCAGGTGTCGTGTCCGGGTTCAGTGCCCCAATTGTCACCCCAATTCCCTTTCTATTGTCGCGTTTCGCGCCTCTGTTATCTTTGCCTACAAGTAAATAGTAACTCGCCTTTTCTGTGATATTTTCGATTGTATTTTCAGGAATAACGCATTTCAGGCTACAATCAATATTAAATAATATAGTTATTTATGCGGTTTGTAATGGTTGTGAGTACTTGAACTGGATGAACTGGATCTTTTGCTGATGATACACGATTTAACGTACCGTTCCTGTTCAGAAACCAGGCATCAGGGATCGCTGCCGGGTACGGGTTATTGTCGCCGTTGGTATAATACCTAATGCAAATCTTAATTAATTTGGGTTTTCATCATGCTTGGCCACCATCCGCGAAAGATGAGAGGTTTTCATCATGCTGATATTTTATTTAAACGCGATCGGGTACGGTAGGTCCCGCACCTGTACCGTTTATTATAATATAAAGCGACAGGTGGGGATAAAATAGCGTCCTAAAGTAACAGTATTGCGGCTGTATACTACCTTAAGCGAATCTTAATTAATTTCGGTTTTCATCAGGCTGATATTTTATGGGTACGGCAGGTCCCGCACCTGTACCGTGTATGATTATATAGCGACAGATGGGGATACAATATTTGTCCTAAAAATGCCTTATCACTAGATCGGAGCTGTTTGATTATGCGGGCAACGTAGTCTCTCCTTTCTGTTTGGATGTCTGGATGCGCTTCCCCTGCACTCTCCGAACTCACCCGTTCCTGCCACGTGGCGACACCAGCGCAATCGCGGCCGTGTCAGGCTGTGTACCCTGTTAGCGACGCACTTTTCTTTTGTGTTCCCATCTCAAGTGCAATCACGAGCTTGCACTCGCCCAACATTATTGGGAGCGCTTGTGCGTATCATCGCCGTGTTTTGCTATACTGTCTGACAATTGCGTGAGGATTCTAGCGTTTCTGATCTTTTCTTTCCCCGTGTTGCCTTTCCCTTTGCCGTCTCATTGAATTTATTTCCCTCTTGACTCTTTATTTATTAGTTATTGTATTAATGTCTACACTTTCTCCCCTTTTCTTGTGCCCGAGTGTCCATCGCTTTAAATAATCCTAGGGCGCAGTGCATAGATAAAGGTGCCGCCGATATGTGTTCTATGATGTTTGAAATATCATGTATAGTAATCGCATCAAAGAGCAACCAATTCATCAAATGATTCAAAAGTCGAATATTGAATCACACGCGTCCGGTTGGATTACACAACAATGTAACGTAAATATTCCAAACAGGAGGTGACACCTCTTGGTCTTCACATTTGGTAGATCAAGTGTGGTGGGGAGGTTCATCGTCGTTACGTTTTTAATTATTAATTGAGTTGATTAATTGTAGATTAGTCGCCGTCGCCAGTTGGCAGTGCATTCTTTTGTTCTGCGACATATTGAAAAATGTCATTTCGCAGGGACTTTGTCTTGACCCGGTCCTCTGCGCGTTTGGCGCGCGTCGTATGACGCCCCCCTTGGTGGCAGTTATAAGTCATCACTGTCCCAGCTCTATTCCTTGGCTTCATTGCGCTTGCTTGCTCGATATCTTTGGCCCCGACCCGGATGTCGTCTGTACCCAAAATTACCTGCCCGTCCATTATTAATTTAACCTGATCTATTGGATTCAGCTTTGACCGCGTGCTGCAGTAGCATATGTTCAGCACAATCACAGTTAATTCTATTTATCTGATATTTTTTATTAATCGTACACTACATAGCACTATTATTGGATTGATTTAAAAGTCAGATTGTATTGATGGGTCCATGACACGTACAGTGGGAGGATTGGTGATGGTCTGCGATATCTTTGTGGCTGTTTTTTTTAACGATCGTTTCACGCTCCGAGTCCTTTTGTGATGCTGCGCTGCAGATCACTCTGATGAAGCAGGAAAAGGTGGCATGTTTCTCCGACAACAACGCCTCTCTCGCCCTCGAAAAGGACGACCCCTTCAAGGTGGCCCCCTCATGTCCCCCGCCGCCCGCATGCCATCATCACCAACCACCACGGACAGAGTGATTAAGGCCGATTTCTAATTTTCCAAATAAAATACACTGTCGGAAGTACCCGGCAGGTCATTTCGCCCGTTGTGCTTGGCTCCGAAATATCCGGTCATCGGCTGCGATTTCTTTAATGAATATATATATCGGGTATATATTGCGCAATGCGAATAAACAAAAGCTAAGACTTGTAAGTAAATATGCTTCCAAGACTGACCTCAGTGACGGCCCTTCCAGGTTGGCATCTCACAGTTAATTGCAATTTTTAGAGGGGAAGCCCGCTCTGATTTATCATTTGTGAAAACATATCCCAAAGCCCTATTTGTCACGGCTAGCGGTGAATGGTGCGCGGCAGCTTGTAAACAGGCGGCGAGACGACGTGTGCACAGTCAGCATTTAGTATTGTCAGAAAATGAATCGCCGCGGCCGTTAATGGACACACTGATTATACCATATGTTCAAAGCTTGAACCTAAGCGCAGCGCCCCAGTGTTATTCGGCATTTGAATTAATGCGGGTTTGTCTCGCACTTAAAAGTCGCCAACAACATAATACAGCCGTATTTTCACGTATCAGCAAACTATTCACGGATATTACGAAAGCGGTGAAAACCACCAAAGATAAGGAAAGAAAGAAAACCATATAATTTAATTATTCGCTAAATATATTTCCGCGTCTACATTGCCGCAATATCGCTGATTTGCATTTTCCGAAAATCTCTGTTGGCGGCGCAAAATTAAAGCAACGGTAGCTTACAAACAATATTTATAATGCCACGCAACCAAGTCATCCGCGTTTCATATGATATTCCATCGACATGGACTATATGTTTTATCCCCTTGGTGTGAAATATCGACGGCACCTACTCATGCCCGCAACCACAGGTAGTAGTAAGTCGTATGTACCTATAAGTTTCGAAAGCCTAACGCATAAACCACCAAAATGTATGTCCGTCGTCTTTGGTTCGTTGCCAGGTGGCCACCAAACCTCACGGGCATGGCGACGTCCATGCGCTGCTCGCGTCCACCGGCACCGCTGCCGCGTGGTTGAGCGCGGGTAAGCGGTGGATATGTTTCTTCCAGGACACGAACGCGCTCGTGTTCCGCGGTCTCCTTGCCGCGTTGGGCGTCAGCGAAGAGCGAGGCTACGACTTCAATGCGCTCGCGGTGCCGCGGCGCGCCAAAGAGGCGATTGGCGCCATCGCCAATCTGAAGCACAAGTGAGCCCACATACATGCTCGCTTTCATGGATAGTTAGCATAAAAGGTTACTTAGCGGCTTTTTTTGCTACATTCCAAAATTTTGTAAGCTAAGATGTGAGGTGTGCTTAAATTAAAAAACTACACAATTCATTTACCTAAATATTATAGCCGTGTATTTCGCCTCCCGGTGTGAGATTGTTTTGATATTTTTTTGAAATATGATATAGCAAAGGCGGAGTTGCCGTGATGTCCGTATATTGACATAAAACATGTATTCATTCATACAAATGCGAAACATGCCCCTCGGAGTTCTACCTCAATTAATTTCTTGCGGCCGATGTTCGTATTTGATTTAGTTAATGCTCTCACATACTTACTTCCGCCTGTAATGTTGTTGTAAGAAGGTCTTAAAATGACGATGCTCCATTTTTCATGTTTTTCTGTACCTGCACCCATTGCAGCGATGCACGTGATAGCGAGTTCTGAAAGATGAATAACCCGCCTACCATTGCGCAATACCGGGTATTGGCACTTATTTCAAAATAATACACGGAGCACCATAGACACGAGAACACGGACATGGGGGGGCAAGAGGGAAAGAGTGACGAGAGGGCCACGAAACCCAAGACACGGCAAATAGAAGCCCTACATGGTGCAAAAACCTAGCAAAGAAAACACGGGGGAATACGGGGAACTCCCGCGCAACGATGGAAACGTTACACGTGGAGGCGATATGCGGGGCATCACAGGCCGCGCAAGGAAACGCGGAGACGATGCGGCCCGTGGCGTGGGTGAAGAAAGCCTTGGCAAGATATTCGATATGTATCGCATGTCTTACAAGTATCAATAAGGATTACATAAATTGTATTTAATAATCTGTCGCCAACTTAAAAAGACAGTAGGGGGCCAGTAGGGGGCCAATTGATATTTTCGGTCACCTGCATGTATTTTCCAAGCCGCGATGTCGCAATTAGATTAAATTGAGGTCGTGGTGCTGGACATGCATACACGCACATATCTAGCACATACACGGACTCTATCTAGCCAATTAATATCGTAGGATGACAAATAGACCTTCAGAAGTTCTTTCAGAAGTGATGAATAGCGCCACGATATGTATTTCGCACCTATTTTGCATACACGTATTTTTTTACGTGAATAGTGCCCGACTCTTAATCCAATCCTTTACACAACCTTGACTCCTATTTTTTCCTGTGACAGAGACGGCTCCCAGATGACAATCAACGTGGAGTACAACCAGCTGGAACCGTTGTTGAAGGTGCCGCCCGCAAGTCAACGGACTGGGCCCGCTTATGGGCAAACTGGTACATGTTTTGTGTATAATACAACTGGGGCGGGTTTCCTCCCCTCATGCGGCTGACATATATAAGATGTTAATGCGGACGCTTAACCATACGACTTAAAATCAGAGGTATCATGTATCCTTATAAATATGAAGACAATCTAGCGCCACTTTCGGTGCAGTGCGAAGTCAATTCAAACCGACGAAATTTACAAACTCAACAATATTTCCCAAAAAATGGTTTGCATTCAATGTGTTTTCAAACTATTACTCTTTATATATTTTGCCGTCCCCTAATGATGCGGTTTGAAACTGTTTTTGTTCTAGGAAAAGTTTACTGCTGAATTGTCGAACACACCCCGCGGTTGATTAGGACATTCTACCGCTGACCCCCCCCCCCCCCCCAAATATTATTTTGACGTCACGCAGGCAACCGTTAATCCTTCCGGGGATGTGAACGATGCCAGTGGCTTCTCCCCTTATCCGGGCAACATTAACCAGCTAGTGTTGTCGTTGGAGAGCTACGTTGCCATGTTGCGCAAGACTGGCGGTGTCATTGCGGTGCGTGTGAAACCCCCTCTCCTCCCATTACAAAACTCGCGAGCTTTCTTAATTAGTTTTGAAGGCTTTCTACTGCGATGCGAGCTAAGGTCCAATACGAAACGACAATGTCTTATTAATTGCAAGACATGAAAGCTACGATTGAACCGAGAAACGGAAAACACAGATGAGTGGAGAAGTTACTATTATATGTTGAAAAAACCCTCCATAATGGGGTGGAAGGGCAAGAAGAAAGAAGATGGGGGGACTTCTGACTGGATTTGGACTGCGGTGCGTTTTTGGTAAAATTGTGTACCTTCACCTATATTTTGCGAGTAATCCGAATCTGTGCGTCCTGTAGTGCATGGTGTTAATGAGGGTGTATCTACGGCGCGCTCGTGCCATGAATTTCATGTTTCTGTGCACTTACGCTAGCAACATACGTAGCGACGTAGCGACATCCTCGACGCAAAGTAATCGTGCCGCATTTCGATTTTAAGTCACATGACACATGCACCCTTATTACCAGGTGGTACGATTGAGTAAAGAGATGATAGCTCTTACAAAAGCAGCAATTGCCATGCAAAACTTGCTTGTGATCCTCGGGTGAAAAGATATCGCAAGCGAATGTCAAGTTTCTCTTGGATATAAGGTTTTTTTTTTCATTGTAGTTAATATTCTTACTGGATCCTGAATCTAGTCCCTGCTACAAATATCAGGTTCATCTTCGCGATGAAGTCGCTACTGCCTCGGGGGAATGGGTAGTATACGTACCACTTTTTGGTACGAACACCGTGCGCACGATGAGCAGAGGGTATTTTCAGCGCGCCCACACTACTCGGTAAATATCCAAACTCCCGAAAGAAATATTCTGTGATGCGCTGTTCTTCCCAAAGGACTTGTTTTCCAAATAAAATCTGAGTTTGGGGACCTGTGTACAAAAAGCGGCGATTTTACCGCCATGCAGCCATCGCACCAACGGCTCTCGCCAGCTGCGCGTCAAATAGAGGGTAGGAGGCCTATATACTTGTTATTATATGATGCGAGGCGCTACTAGCATGTTATAAGATAGGCGTCGTGTGGGCGATAGTCGGGTCTGAGTTGTCAACCGTGCGAGGTTTTTCGTGCGACGTCGTGGTTGTACTACTTCCGTATGATGGACCGCTTCCCGCTACCATCAACAAGCCCTTATCTGGGCGCCCCCACCCTCCCCAACCACTCACGTCCAGAAAAAACCCAACGGTTGTTTAGCATACGCGTTGGTGATCACTCTTGTTTCTAACTTTGTGCGCGGCGAGTCGGGCAGACACGCCGACTAAAGTAGCGAGCGCAATTTGAAGAGATTTACTTCCTTAAAAATAATCAATTTTTGACAAGAAAAAGCATTTGAGGCCACCAAGCAAAGAGAAGAAGAGAGGAAAAAACATAAGCCCGAGGAACAAAAAAGAATGCCACAGCGTCACCACTGCCCTCATGCAAAGCATCGCGGAGATAAGAACCCAAAGTACCATGAAGAGCTGCAACAAGACGTTGCATGAACTCTCGCCGCACATCCCCCAAAAAACGCCGAAATGGCGGAACGGAAGTAGTTCGACGAACGAAATGCTGCACATGGACATTTACCTCCATAAACAAACTGAATCCCACTAGCGCGATATTTTTAATCACGATTCGTTATATGTTTGAATTCTGTAGTAGGCACTCACGTTACGATGTGTTTCATTTACGGTCGTTCCGTTTCATACAATCGTGCATCATGCGAGACACTATCGCGCAAGATAACCACATATGTCATGATATTAGCATATGGAGCTGCCACGATGCAATTAAATATCGTACGAGTGTTTTCATTCCACACGGCCTCTATCTCGCCTATCTCGCGCAACAGTGGCTGGTATTTGTCGCTACCAAGAGTGAAGTCACGGCCGTAGGGCTGAACGAAGCCGCATTGTTAACATATCCCTTTGTAGGGCTACTAATGGACACATCTGTACGCTGGACTCCGGGGGAGTCCAGGCCCTCCACCTATTGGTGTTCGCTATAGGTGTTCGCAGCCTATTCGCGATGCGATGCGATGGGTTCATATCCACAATATGTTCCTATCGGGTACCGACTTTTGGCGGTACTTGGATAAGGCGTACATCTCCGTTCCGGGAAGTGGCGGTTCTAACCCCCTTCATGCCATTCCGTGTGTTCATGGATTAACATGTTATGGGCCCTCCGGGTTTACTGCGGGGTTTACTACGGTACCGGCCGGAGTTCATGGGATGATGTCCATTAAGGGGGAGTGTTTACATATCCCTCCTTGGGGCTACTAATGGACACATATGTACGTTTGACTCCGGGGGAGTCCTTGCCCTCCACCTATAGGTGTTCGCTACATGTGTTCGCAGCTTATTCGCGATGGGTTCATATCCACAATATGTTCCTATCGGGTACCGACTTTTGGCGGAACTTGGAAAAGGCGTACAACTCCGTTCCGGGAAGCGGCGGTTCTAACCCCCTTCATGCCATTCCGTGTGTTCATGGATTAACACGCACCCCGGGGCCTCTCTCGCTACAATGCCCCAATAACAACGCAGATAGCCGAACCTCAGCGATAACGTCGGCGTTCCCGTTATGGAAGGTTGGTGCTCGTCAACTAGTCTTAGGCCTTGCGAGGAGTCGAGTAACACGCGGCCGACTTAGCGACATCACATCGCCCACCACAGCGACGGAACCACACAAAATAAACTAAACAAAAAACTTGACCATGGTACCAAACGGTACGTTATGTGGATTTATAATAATTCTAAGTCCACAAGGCCACTTGTATGGAATGACCTCATTCCTTGCAGGACATATGTGGATGCACCAACGGAAACATGAAAATTGCATCACCCCTCCTTTTGCATAGTATAGTGCTTTAAATTTTCGACAATGGCATTTTTTGTCATTATGCTCTTCCGTGAGTTCGTTCGCATGCATGTCGTCGTCGGCTTAAACGCGACGTGGCGTATTTTTTCATTGGTCCACCCACACTATGTATATCATGCCATAATGTCATTTCATGTTTTCTGGAACCCATGACATTGTCGACTGTGTTGGACTTCTGTGCAAAGTATGGGTGTACCCTTGCGCGGGCGCTTTGAGCGCGATTATCTTGCAGATTGTAGAATTGTTTGTATACAAGGAAGGGTGCTTATCTTTTCTAGTTAGTTATTCCAAGTTGTGTTTCATGTTTGTAGAGCAGTATTGGTTAATAACATACTTTATTTTCTCGTACCGTGAACTGTGATTGCCTATCGAATGGTCTCGACAGTTTTATATTCCGAACCGAGCAATGAGCGCGCCTCGAATGTTTGCTACCGCAGGAGTTTGTCAACCCCAAGTATGCGGACTCGTCGCGGACCACGTTCAAAAAGTCGACGCGCCTGGAGTGCATGATGCAGGACTACCCAAAGGAGCTGCCCTCCGACGCCAAAGTGCGACCCTAACTAATCAGCGAACCGCAACAATTCAAGTATAAATGAGGGATCTGAATGAAACCCCCTTTCAATGTGATACCTTTGCCTTGTGTAGCGCGTTGTGTTGTTTTCGATATCTGCTGCAATGTAGGAAATGTATATTGTAGTCGTAAACAAATCAATTGATTACAAGGAAAGCAGTGGAAACCGCCGACTGATAGAAAATACTAATATCTTAAATCGTAAAAACAGCAGTAAACATGGAAGCACATCCAAAGCGCATGGCCAGTCTCAGCTCCCCGGGTTGCTCTGGCCGTTTATTGCGCAGGTCGGCTTCACGCAGTTGGAGGTATGGGCGGCGTACTCCCCCGTGAAGAACCACCCCGACGAGGCCCGGGCTAAGTTTGAGTCCGGCAATCCAACTCACAGGTGCGCCACGCACCCTCACGAACGGGCTTGTGTGGGAGGGATCATCGCAGGTTGGCGTGTGTCATGGGACGTTAATAGTCTCTGGTGGCGGTGCACAGCGCCACCAGCGGGGAGCTGGACATGTACGCTTCCAACTGTAGGTCGCTCCGCCTATTGGGCGCCAACGTCGCGGAGCCGCAGCAGCGGACCTTCAACGGGCTGAAGCTCCCGCTGTGGCCACGTGTCGTCCTCACGCCGGCATTCGCGCCCTCCTTTGGCGCGCTGGCTCGAAAGGTGACTGTCCGATAACAAACACAAATGCGGAATTACCCCACAAATGACCTAAAATGCATTTCATATTCAAAGTGTATTTGGAATATTTTCAATGTAAATTACAATGCAGGAATTTGCGAAATTTGTAAATGAGTCCGACGTTCTCAACAGCAAAGTCGGTTGTAGTCGAATGGGGCAAACATTTTTGCAGCAGTGCGGTTAGGAGTGGTTACCGATCAGGAGTGTCGGTTATTGTCCTCGGCATGTGCTTAAACCCAATTCGAATCGGTTCCTATTTTAACTGACAGTTGTTGTGCGCATAATTATTAGTTTATTTGAATGCCAGTTGCCTAATATTTTTGACAATCAATGGAAGCAATCGACTTTCCGCCTTGAGCCCCTTCTCGATCGGTGGTGCGCTGTTGTGTCCAATCGGTGTGCGTTCCTTCAGACTTCAGCCAAACATTGCGAATTGATTGCCATTCAAATGTGGAGATATAAGATGTAATCTCAGGACATTCTGGTTCTTGTTTTAAGCTGCATATGCATGTTAAGGGCAATTACATGCCGCCCCCGCCGCCGACCTTTGCATAGCCCCCCTTCCACTGCTAGATGAGGAGAAGCCGCAATGATCACACGCACGGGCTTCGCTCGTTACCTCGATATAGCATTGTTGAAGCTCTGTAATGCGCTAGACATAAGTTGTGGTATACACATCGAGTCCGCGATGCTCGGCAAGAGTGTAATCCCCTTTTTGTCGCTGTGCCACAGATTGTGCAGCCTTCGGAGCTGCACGTCGCTGCGGACTCGGTGTTGGTGCTCGACGGGGCCAACATTTCGATTCGCTCTCTGCGCGTGGAAGGAGCGCTGGTGATCCGGGCCGCGCCTGGGGCGAGGGTGAGGGTGGATAATCTGACGGTCAACAACAAAGGATGGGAGTGGAAGGTGAGCGCCGAAACAAGGGGTGTGTTTATTTGAACAAATGATTATCATATTATCATGGACCGGGTACGACCGCCCGCTTATCGTAGCGATGAGCAAAATTAATTCAATCCCACATTTTTGTATTTAAAAACAAAAAGTTCTCCACTACGCGGCGAAACAATTTTGATTAATATCACCCACTTTTATCCAAACTACTACGCAGTTGTTAATTGCGATGAAACATGCTTCTGCTAAGTTTAAGGCAAGAAGATTGAGGATACTTTGCCCACTCATATTTTCCAAACCAGAATGCCGCATTTGCAATGTCGAGTCCAATCGGCCCGATAATCCGCGATTGACACTCCACGGGCATACCTTCCCAAATTTGGCCGGTAGGATAGAGCCTTCAAACTGCGCCGATCTTCTGGGTCATGTTATGAAAGGCGAATGTATTTATCATGATGTTTCGGAATGACGGGACAAGTGGAGATTGGATGCTTTGGAGTTTCAGTCCGACTGCACAAAAAATCGACGCATATTTGATAAATTCAGAGTTTCGGGTTTTCCAGAATTTTATGGGCACCTGAAAACCCGCCTGGTCGTTTGACCTCCTCGTCTTAACCTATGCCGGCGACCTCGGGAGCCACGGATGCCTACTTCACCCAAAACTAGTATCTGCTTAATCGATGCGTCAAGTTGACAGAAGTCATGAGCGGGAATTACGGTGTCCCATGGTAGCTTGGTTTGTGTGCTATCGTATCCATTTCCAAACGAGATTACGACCTGAATTGTGATGAGCGGGGTTTCAATGAAATTAGCTCTTCTGTCCATTGTTCCACTCATTGTGATGTTTGCTTGCTGTTTTTGTAGGCGTTGGAGGAAGGCGAACAAGCGGAGGAGTACGTCGCGATCCGCGGTTTCAAAGTGACGCGTCACGAGACTCTCCGCCTGGAGTTCTCTCGCCCTGGCATTTACAACATATCGGACGACACGCCCCGCGTCATTCAAGCTCACCGAGTGGGCGCGTAGCAGGTCAAACCTGGTGCCTCATGCCACACCTCCTCTTGACAATGACTGACACCGTTGGAACCGCTGAAGGTGTCATTTCAGGCGTTGCGAATTTATAGTGCGAGGAAGGGCTGCGTTGATAATCATGCGCACATCGCCTCCATCGTTGCCTTTCGTACAAAACATTTGGCATTCTGCAGATTCAAAGACAAGGGGTAACGATGCGGTAAATTTAGAAGGTTGTTGACCTCTCATTGGACTGATGCTCCACTGCAGTTTATCTCTGGCTATATAATCACTGCTCTAACAATATTAGCCCCCTTATCACTATTTCGTCAATTTTAGTATGTCGAGGAGCTGTTAGGTAATGATGAAAGGGGAAAGGGGGGCGGGCAGAGTGAAAGACCGGACAACTTAATGTCCAAGCGACCGTTTTGGCACGACGACATTTGAGGTTCACTGATGGACGACATTGTCTCTGTGTCTAGCAGACATGACCGTACCAGCTCTCGGTGTATCATAATGTTGTGCAGCAGCTCTACGCTAAAACGTTAGCGGCCCATTCATGATAATAATATCGCACAAAAAACTTGATGAGGTCCCTAGCCGGTAACACCCCCCTCGTGGGTTGGGACGATTACCCGCATGCATTATTATAATCCGCTGAGAGACAAAGCTTTAGTAGCAGTCACCTTGACGACGGGAAGGGGGCGATGGATACGGCCGCCTTCGCGGCAAGCAACCCGCTACTGTCATCGTGCGCGTTTGCTGCCGTCAGCATCTCTTACTTGGCTGGCGATAGCTAATGTTCAAAAGAGCTGGACACGATCGCTGCATCCCATACTCTGGCAAAGGGTAAAGCTAGTTGAATTATAAAACTAAGGAAATTCACATTACTATGAATGCAATGAGCCCACTGAGGAGAATTAGGGACTGAGCAGCATCTGAACTATTATCTGGCAGCGAAGGGCCCTGAGACATCAGACGGTCAGAGAACCCGACCTATGTTGAAAAGCACTTTTCATTTCCTTGTCAGGTTCCTTCACTTGTGTTTATTATTTCTGGATGAGAAGTTGTGACATTACGTAATAGGGGTGACACTCCTAATTAAAAACATGAAATTACAAAATCAAACGCATGCGGTTTCGTGTGTGTAGTGGCTGAGTGGCGTTATTATACAATAGCGGCGATGCGAAGCCATCGATCCAAAAAGGAACGGCAGAAGAAAACGCAGGAGCAGCCTGTGAGGCAGGGACGACTGAAACACGCAGTAGATAACATCATCAGCACAGCCATCACCAATCACCCTGCAATCGAGGTGGCAGGAATAAACGCGCGTTCTATCAATCCTAATGACATGTATATACAGCAGCAGCCCACTCGTTGCCAATTCGACTCGAGGACTTGAGGTTTCCCCGACATCTGTTAGCTCATTAGTTAAGGGACTCTCCGAAATAATATGAAGTAGGGGGTGGGTACCTGTAAGATACATCTCCCTACGTATTACAGTTGGTAGCTTTGGCCGCAGTCAAAGCCCTAGCTGTTCACAGTGCTGATAAATTAAGAGTCAGCAGCCAAAGAGGGACTTGACACGCTGTTTCATGACACGGAGGGCCTCTAGCTCTGAGCGCTCGCGTTTGCTCAACGGAGGCACTTTTTTCTCCAGTTGGCTCGTTTTTTCGGCAATTTCAGTCACCTTTTGTTTCAGTAGGACGTTCTCCCTCATAAGCGCCTCAACCTTGTCTTTCTGCTTGACTCGGCGCCGCTGATCTTGCTGCCCTGCCGGTCGCGGCCGCTTTGTGGTCTCGTGCACTATTGTTTTTGGAGGCCTTGGGGGTAGTACAGAAGTATCTCGTGGAATGGATATTGTCGTTGTCGCCAGCGCATCACAGTGCTGACGAGCCTCATCCTGTCCCTCAGCACCGTGGTTGCTGATGACTATAGGATCTCGCGCGACTATTAGCTCGCAATAAGGATAGTTCATCCAACCCTGCTTCGGCTCTACTTCCACCCCGCCGCCAGCACAGGCCGGTAGCGAGTTCGCGGCCCGCGACAACTTGTCTGCTGTTGGCGTGGTCGTCGTAGTCGCTTCTCTCAGCATCTCGAGGTCACACATAAGCGCGGCGTCATGAGCTGCAGCGGCGGCTAGCGTCGTAGGATTTGTAGCACCAGTAACAACAGTAGCACTGCTGTCACCATGATGGCAGTGCTGTTGCGCATCAGGTGGCTGCACGATTTCCTGGTTTTCGCAGAAGACGAAGTCGGGACAATAGTACCCATCAAAAAAAGTTCCTGTTGTGACAGGGACGAGGGATGGCGAGTAATAGTTATCCGCAGCTAAGGATGAGGGCGGTAGTTGGTCTTGTTGCTGAGGAGGGCGGTAGGAGTGCTGGAGGTGGGAAGTATTCCTTGAGCTGTTGTAGTTCAGTGCCAAACTGCTGCTGTCATGGTAGCTCATATTATTGTTGCCGGTTGCCCTACTGCCGTCGTCGCAGTTGCAGTATGCCCACTGCTCTGGCTGATCGCTACTCGGGCTGATGCTGATGGACGACCAATAAGTTGTGTCCCTATTACGACAGTCCGGCGGAGCCGCCGTTATTGGCGAATCATAGTAATACTCAGTGAGTTGCCCGGTTTTTGCGATTGGTAGCATGGCTTCATCCTGCTGACCGGCGGGGCGGGGTACCGCAATGTTATCAGCCGCTGTGTGCTGCTGCTGCTGCCAGTTAGATGAGGCGTAGTCAATAATCTGCTCAGCAACTGGCCTGAATAAAGGCGTATAATGTTTATAGCTAATAACGCAGGAAGCCGCCGTGATAATGCAGGAATAAGGTCAGGCTGCTATCGCTATATACGTCCGCGCCGCGCGCCTTCGGAATATAGCGATATGCCCAGGGGTGGAGAAGTGTACTGGGGTGCATACAGCCCATGAGAAAGTGGTACGAGAATAAGGGCGACGGCTATGTATTCATGAAGGTACGACATGCAGGCGGAGCTGCTTGGCCCTGATATTCCGGCGTTCATTCCAAAGCAGCGTCGAAACAGTTGTCCGGTACCCGTAGTAGTATTTAGTGTTGCCACCTGACGAGGATGTGAATCGAAGTACCTGTACCTGCCCTTCACTTCCCCTCCCATTTTCCCTGTCCGTGCTCATCTCGATTTCCTGTAATCCAATTATATGTGAATCGAAGTACCTGCCCTTTTGCTTCCCCTCCCATTTTCCCTGTCCGTGCTCATCTCGTTTTCCTGTAATCCAATCATATGTGAATCGAAGTACTCGGGGTCCGTGCGACGTGAAGCAGCAGTATTCGCCTTACTAATGATTATTATCACTCTGCTCCTGCTTAACATCTCATCTTTCGCGGATGGTGGCTAAGTTCATACAAGAACCGGCCTTAAACTCTGCTCCTGCTCGGGCATACGATGTGGGTTTTCTTCCTCATCATTTCCCCCTTTATTAGCATCGGTGGTTTCCACTGCTTCCGCTCCTTGTAAGGAAATGCTTTAGTATTATAGTACTTTGTGAAGTGGAGGCAAGATCACGGCGGAGGCCATCCATACTTTATAACGATGAGAATAAATGATGACAAGCTATAATGCGCTGTGCCCTCTATTCCCTCGGGCTTTGGTTTTTTCTCCATCTTCTCTTCTTGATTTCGCTTTGTGGCCTCCATTGCTTTATTTTCTTGTAAGATTTTTTTTCATACAAGCTAGAATTGTTTTATTATTTCTATAATACAGCACGGGGCCGAGAGTAGCCGAGCAAGTAGGGAGAATGTATGAGAATGTAAAAACGCATCCTACCGTCACTAAAGACAGTAAAAAGATCCAAAGTACTACTAAAGTACTACTGAACCTCAAAAAACGGGGATGGGTCGGTAGCTCGAATGAGCAACGCCGATCGTCTTCGCTCTGGGCCTGGCCTCCCATCGAGCGCAAGACTGGTGGACAGGGCCGCTGAACAGCGTGTACCATTCACCTCTCCCCACCCGAGCCTAGCTCAAAATGGTCAGTGGATCCGTAGCGACACCAGACGGTACACACTCAAAGGCGCAGCTTCCAGGGATTTGAATTTTATTCCCCCGACAGCTATCGCGCCATCCACTTCAAATACCACACATATACCCGTCAAAGTACTGCGACACACCAAAGAAACACATCGCTTACAAAAAGCCTCTTTCCCGGTAGGCGGCGCGCCACATCGCGCCCCTCCGAGCGTCCGGACGTCCCTGTCCGCCGCCAACATCCACCAAACCCAGGCCCCATCGGACCTGGTCGCGTGCAGCCAACACGCGCACTACTCTCAAACACTTACTCGAAAAGCCACACTCAACTCCACTACTTATCTCCACCACTCGAAATCCAGCTCGATAGCCATGTCTTCGACCCCTACCCCCCCCCCCCCCCCCACCTACAGGCAGATGCTTATGCCATTGCGGGATCGGCCCGTGAAGGCGCCCACCGCGGACCCCTACAACCCCCGGAGCTATCAAGCGGGACATCCGCTCGCTCTACTCAACAATGTGCCCCAACCACCCCCATCCGCCCAAGACTCGGGCACCGCTTTGGAATACTCATCAGTCAAAGGACTCCGGACGCCTCCGGTCCTCGCCGCTCCTAGGTCAACCACTGACCTGGGACGGGCCGCTGACTCAACAACCCCCACAGACGACCCGTACTGGTGCGATCGTCCCGCTTTGTCCCACAGTAAGGACCAGTCTAACACCTCCCGTCCCCTCCCGCTAACCCCCGCTGATACTCTCGTTACCAGCGCACTTAAACCGATGCCTTTCCCTCACCTTAGTGCGTCCCAGCCACTATGCTCTAAAGTTCGACCAATAATGCAACATCATGAAGCTCGAAAATCATCTTCTTTAATCAGAGAAAAAATTTATTATAGAGGCCTGATTCCTGCCCCTGCACTAGCCAATGCCCTTAATTGTACTCACCGACGCCCCCCTCCCTCACATGCTACCCTCCTACCCCACAACTACACTAGTCCACTCGCAGCTGCTCAAATTGCCTGGCTTGTCGCGCCGGCCCTTGCCCTACACGCTCCCTCTAGCCCGAACTCGCCGCTCGCCGACCGCCACCCCCCGTCCCACAATACGGCCATGTCTAGCACCCAGCGTCCCATCCCGTCAGCCTGCACTGATACTCTTGTTATCAGCGCACTTAAATCGAAACCCTCTCCCCACCTTAGTGCTTCCCAACCAAAGAGCTGCACAGTTCGATCAATCATGCGTCGTCTTGTAACTCGCAATAAGTCGTTTTCCTTCGTAATCTTTTTTACAGGCCTGATTCTTCCCACTGCACTAACCACCGCCCTGATCAGTCACCCCCGTCACCCCTCTCCCTGCTGCCCTCCCCATGCTTCCTCGCTCTATCCCTCTCTCGCTTCAGTCGTTGCGAATCTCCGCTTTTTCCTTTTCTTGTTTACCTTTCTTCCCCTTCTTACTTTCACCATGATAGCACGCCTAACTCAACAAACACTCGCGCATACCTGCGATTACCACACAGTAGACCCTAGTGCACTCGTTCTCCCTCCCCCCTTTTACACGCCCCATGCTCTGCCCTACTCGCCCGTCGCTGTGATAACGACAGTGCTCCCCCTGCTGAGTTTAGCCCGCCCGACCTGCTCTACCCGAAAAATTAACCGATCACCCGCCCCCCCGCGCACCCCCCTGCCCCGGAAATATCGCCCCTCCCTTACAGAATCAGTTTGGCAGTCCCGAACCCGTAACAATCCCAGCGATACGCGTATTCCCTCGCCCCTACAGTCCCCACTCCCTTTAGGCCTGCTCCGAGGCTTCTCTCGGAAGCCCCGAAGCACATTTGATACGATATCGACAGCCCCCTCTGTCACAGTTCCCCACTATCGCCCTCCTTCTAATACTTACCACACCTTGCTTACAATTTTTCAATCCCCCCTCCCCTACCCTCTCATCTTCTCCCCGCCATCCCTACACTTACCACCCTCTCTTAAGCTCCGAAAGACCACCCGTTCCAAGGAGCTTCTACTCGCCGAAATGCGCTTGACGTCGACGAACGGACCCTCCGGAGCCTCACACCCTCGCCCTCCACAAGCCTCGGCCGGCAAGGCCGCTTATCATCATTAGTCCCCCACATGACGGGCCTCAAGGCCCAGAGGTTAGACCCCACAACCACCCCCGACCCCCCAGCTAGATATCAGACGACACACTACAAACTCCATGCTTCCGCCAACTCTCCCGGCCCACTTTACTCCACGCACCTGTTGCACCGTCTTACATAACTACCTCTTCGACGTAAACCTTGAATACGGCCTCCCTACACCCATCGGCTGCCTAGATTCCTCTGCGGTGCTATCCTTCCAATGGGGTCGTTACCAGGACCTCTCAAACCTATACTGCCTTGCTACGACGTTATCCAAACTCCACTCCACTCCCACCGCCTCGTACACACTTATCACTAACAACGAAGTCGATAACCACCACAACAACTCCCAATTCCCTAGCCACTGGACTAACCTCGCCAACCGAGGCGCCCCCCCCCGTCCGGGGACGCCTAACCACTCTCTCGTGATCCTCACATGGCAACACTCACACTTCGGCCTCCTACACCTCACTCACACCTCAGCCACATGGATCGACTCTCTTCACCACCTCCCTCCGCCCGACCTCCTCGCCCGCTCTCTCAATCTCCTCTCTGACTTGAACTCCTCCCCCCCCCCTCCCGTCGGTACCCTACGCTTCCTCA
>JAPMLY010000058.1:220000-400456 GCA_026401115.1 Tetraselmis chui | reverse complement strand
GCAATGACATATAAACAGGCACAAACGTTAAAGCCATGGATCGAGAAAAACACAACGCTCCGATCAAAGGCCAAAAATGCGTTCGAAAAGGACTTTTTCAAACTTTGCAACAATAGCGTGTTCGGGAAGACAATGCAAAATGTGCGAACGCAAACGAGCTATGAATTTTTCACGAACGACGACAAGCTGCAAAAAAGAGTGGCAGACCCACGCTTTGAGAGGTGCAATGTGATAGGGAACATTGCGGGGGTGTCTCGGATCAAAGATGATGTAATGCTAAACAAGCCAATCTTCATGGGGGCCGCCATATTGGACCTTTCAAAGCTGTTGATGTTCCGTTTCCACTATGACGTGATTCGTCAACGCTACGGCGACAAGGCAAGGTTATTGTTTACCGATACCGACTCCCTATGCTACCACATCGAGACCCCGGATGTATATGCGGATATGGGGCAAATGGCAGAGCATTTCGACACAAGCGACTACCCCTCAGAACACCCGCTCTTCTCGAGCATGAACAAGAAGGTGGTGGGGAAATTCAAGGACGAAACAAACGGTGTGCCTATCAGCGAGTTTGTGGGCCTCAAGTCGAAGATGTACTGTTTTACGGTGGGGGAGTCAACCAAGCGGACAGCAAAGGGGATCAAAAAAGCGGTGGCGCAGCGGGACCTCATGATGGAACAATACAAAGCAGCTTTGGATGGCACGGCATGTACGGTGAAGCAGACGATGATCCAGTCTAGGAACCACAGAATTTGCACAGTTAGTGCGACTAAAAGCGCCTTGAGCGCCTACGACGACAAGCGATGGATCTGCGACGACGGAGTGACCACACGGGCCCATGGTCACTACCTAAACAGCTGCGGCAGCGTTCATGGCGCGTAGACGTGCAGCTCGCTGTGCTTGGGAGAGCTGGGCGGTATTAAGCTGACCGAGACCATCCTTAGTCACGCCGGGCTTTGGAAGCACGCGGCGCCCGCGCTCATCTTTGATAAATTTCCGGAGATATTCCCGACGTTTGCGGTTCAACACTTTCCGCGCTTCAGCCAACTTTTCCATGAGCGCCGGGATATCTAACTGTCCGACAGGTTTGTTGTGAGCACCGAGCCAACCCGATATGTTGGTCACACCAAGCAAAGAGTTATCTATTTTTGCGTTGAAGGGTCGAGGTCCAGCGCCCGAAATGAAGTCCTTTATTACGCTGAGGCGGACCAAATCCTCCCGCACGCTTGCGTCAATGGCGTTTGATGCTTCAAGGCCATGACCATGATCCACTCGTCCCAACACCTCTTCTGTATAAAACTCGTCGAAGCGAAAGTCATTACCGTGTCGCAGACCGGCATCGAGCAACAAACGAACTAGCTCAATCAACCCGTTGGCACTTCTCGCGCGCCTCGCGCCGTCGGATACCCTAACTCGATTTCGAACGATCGCGGAGTCACGGCGGTGTCCAATATACACCATCGGGGCTAGGAGGGCGACGGTGGGGTTGGTTGTGGCAAAATCGCGGGCTGCTTGTGTGAGCATGTCAACCCGCACTTTGTACACGGTGACCCACAGCCATTCGGGCAGCCTGGCGTTGGCTGGCTTTTTTAGGAGAAACTGAATTTTGGTGTCCGCGCCGGCGGCTAGCTCGTGCGACTCTCGTATTGCCCGGTTGGTTCTACGTGGCAGCGATCGTCGGCCAAGTGATAAATATTGATTGAAGCGCCGGTCCGCCATGCCGGGGTCCTCTGCGCGGTTGGCGAATTTGGCCTCCCACACGGTTCGCAAGGCATCTTGGGTGTCGGAATCACCTTGGTCGTACTCCTCTGCGAATACCCGTACGGGATCCTCAGCGGCCTCGATCCGTCCACGGATCCGCGCCAAACGGATATTATTTTGCGTGGCCTGCATTTTTGGTTTTAATGTACACAAAATGTCATGCCGGCATGACAAAACTAGTAGTTACATAAACATTGTGAAATCTTGCTCGAGCCGGTCACGCACCTTCACAGTGGTAGAAGCCACCGTAAACACATTAGAAGCGATCGTAACACGCAGTGTAACTTTCACATTCAATATCTCGTCTAACGGGCCGGTCGACAATGCAAAGGCTGGAAACGATTCGTTTACGGTTAGTTCGGTTCCGGTCATATCAAATCCTAGGGTTGTGGTGCTTCGTCCTCTTAAAAACATAAAGCCAGTCGTTTTGCGACAAGAAAAGGTGAGCTTAACCTCCGTAATTAAGTCCGTGTGATTCTGCAGAGATGCTGGAAAAATGAAATGCAAGGCCCTCGCCTGACCAACAGTCAACATTTTGGAATTATTGTCCTCGCTGTATATAACCCTGAACGGGATCTCCTCTTCTCTCATCTCGGCCGCTAGGATGCTGATGATGTGGCCCATTTGTGTAGATAACGTGCTAATTTGGCTCAACAGGTCCTGCTTTTGTGCGTCCACGTACGATCTCGTGTCCGTTTCGCTGTCATCCACGTATTTCTTTGTGGCAGCATCGGTGTTAGATATCGGATCGCCTAAACCTTGGATACGCGTTCCACTGAAGTTAGCCAAGCTGTTTACAGTCAGGCTTAAGGAATATAGGTGTCTCCACGGCTGGGACACACTTCATATTGCATGATGGGAGGCACTCGGAACTAGATTACTTCCTACGCTCACCGTAGTTGTGTCGCCACTGAAAGCGCTCGTCCAGTCCGGTAACCCCCTAATGCCACTCCATTCGCTCCACATCGCGTTCGCCTGGACGTAATCGCGCATGAATTGTAACGGTACTGCCTCATCGTCGTCGTACGGTGTTTCAGAAACACGCACACGTTGGAAATATCCGTAAACAAAACGCCTGTTCTCACGTCCAATGCTATAAAGACCGTCAGGAATGATCGAGTCACTCACAACTATGTCATAATTGGATGGGTTTTCCGGGTCAACATTATTGTCATATGATATCTTGTCGACCCACGCCGGTTTATCGCTTATCCCGCTCCATGACGATGCACCCTATGCGTTTTCAGTTACGTAGGAACGAAGGAACTCATATGTGATAGCCTCGTCGTCATAGTACGGATCGTTTCCCGACAAGCGCACCCGCTCGAAATACCCGAATAAAAATCGTCGGAGGTCTTGCCCCAGATTATACGTCGAGTTCGACACCGGTGTTAATGAGTCATGCAATACGATATCATAGTTCGAGGGCTGCACTGGCTCCATGAACTGCCCGATGTCATCGTACGAAATCTTGGCCAACCACGTTGGTTTATCATTGATCCCACTCCATGACGTTGTACCGTTATCGTCAACATACCCTTTCGTTGCAGCATCGTAGTAACCTACCGGGGGTGCGACGTTCGTGATGCGATTGTTGCCCGCGTCGATACCCTTGTCGGCGTATATCTCCTCCACGTAAAAGCGGCGCCACCGGGCGTAGGGGTCACCGAGGTCATACACGCCTTGGCCGTTCGGGATCAACAGGCCACACCGAAATTTATTCCCCCCGATAGTAACGGTGTCTGTGGTACCCCCCAGTGATATATAGTTCGTCCATGAGGGCCGATCCAGGTCCAGCCACGTCGCAGGCCCTGGCTTGTCAGTGAGGTCGTTGTACGAGCCGCTGAAAAAAGTGGGCTTGCCCGTGATGGTATTCCATGCGTGCGTGTGACTTATCGGGGCAAACCCAGTGTGCGTATGCGTAGTCAGGGCGTACTCACTGTGAGAGTGGTTGGTTGGGGCGAACCCAGTGTGCGTGTGACTTATCGGGGCGTACTCACTGTGCGAGTGGTTGGTCGGGGCGAACCCAGTGTGCGTATGCGTAGTCAGGGCGTACTCACTGTGCGAGTGGTTGGTCGGGGCGAACCCAGTGTGCGTGTGTGAAATAGGAGCGTAGGCGTCGTCGTGCGAGTGGTTGGTCGGGGCGAACCCAGTGTGCGTATGCGTAGTCAAGGCGTAGTCATCGTGCGTGTGTGAAATAGGAGCGTAGGCGTCGTCGTGCGTGTGCGTAGTCAAGGCGTAGTCGTCGTGCGTGTGCGTAGTCAAGGCGTAGTCGTCGTGCGTGTGTCCAGTCGAGGCGTACTCGTTGTGTGTGTGTGTGACAGTGGCGTACTCCGCGTGCGTGTGTCCAGTCGAGGCGTACTCGTTGTGTGAATGATTTTCAAGTGCATAATCATTTCCAGCGGCCAGGAGTTGTACCTCGACAATTTCCTCGATGTCAGGCCTGTCTGATAAGTCGTTGTACGAGCCGCTGAAAAAAGTAGGCTTTCCCGTGACAGTATCCCATGCGTGCGTGTGTGCAAGAGGAGCGTAGTCGTCGTGCGAGTGGTTGGTCGGGGCGAACCCAGTGTGCGTATGCGTAGTCAAGGCGTAGTCGTCGTGCGTGTGTGCAATAGGAGCGTAGGCGTCGTCGTGTGCGTGTTCAACCGGGGCGTAGTCATCGTGCGTGTGTGCAACAGCGGCGTAGTCGTCGTGCGTATGCGTAGTCAAGGCATAGTCGTCGTGCGTGTGTGCAACAGCGGCGTAGGTGTCGTGCGTGTGTGAAATAGGAGCGTAGGCGTCGTCGTGCGCGTGTTCAGCAAGGGCATAGTCGTCGTGCGTGTGTGCAATAGGAGCGTAGGCGTCGTCGTGCGCGTGTTCAGCAAGGGCGTAGTCGTCGTGCGTGTGTGCAATAGGAGCGTATGCGTCATCGTGTGCGTGTTCAACCGGGGCGTAGTCATCGTGCGTGTGTGCAACAGCGGCGTAGGCGTCGTCGTGCGCGTGTTCAACAGCGGCATATTCGTCGTGCGCGTGTTCAGCAAGGGCATATTCGTCGTGCGTGTGTGCGATAGGGGCGTAGGCGTCGTCGTGCGCGTGTTCAACAGCGGCATAGTCGTCGTGCGTGTGTGCAACAGGGGCATAGTCGTCGTGCGTATGCGTAGTCAAGGCGTAGTCGTCGTGCGTGTGTCCGGTAGTGGCGTAGTCGTCGTGCGTGTGTGCAATAGGGGCGTAGGCGTCATCGTGCGTGTGCGTAGTCAAGGCATATTCGTCGTGCGTGTGTGCAATAGGGGCGTAGGCGTCGTGCGTATGATTTCCCGTAGCGTAATCACCTCCTTCTAGCAGTGCTCTCCGTGGCGTGCTGGAGGCGTCTAGCCCGTACAAGTCCGTAAAATAGGCTTTGCTAAAAGGTCTCGATGTTGAGCCGAAATCCACCTGCGTTTCAGCCTTTGGGGTAATGGTAGAGCTAACGTTTTGGTCCCCGTCGAGCAGCGCCCGGCGAGAGTAACCCTCCTCATTCTGCCCAAATAGGTTCTTAGCATATACGTCGTGGAAGTGCTCGGTTTGCCACGGCTTCGTATACGTCCCTATTGTGTTCCCACCTATTTCAATGTTATTCGGCGTGAGATTGGCGTACACCGTGATGTCATCGGTATCAGAGCGGCTGGATTTCAGCATGTTGGCATTGATGCTGTCATTCACGGTGATGTCGGTGGTATAGATGGTCCACCACGGGAAGTCCAACGCCCCGAAGTCTCGTTTTGTATTATCGACGCCGATCAGCCCGTCTCCCTCGATTTTCAGGTGCTGCACGAGATTCGATCCGGCGTCTATATCCTCCCTCAATTCCCCCAATGTATTGCTCAAGCTCACTCCAGCAAGCATAACCTCTTCGGCGTGCATTGTCTTCCATTTGTGCGAATCGCTTCCGAGTGAGTGGATCGGCCCCACCAACGCCGCCGTCGTCGGCAAAAGGGAGGCGCCCACGGTGATGTCGGTGTTAAACCCGATCGTTGTGATGTTATCGGTGCGGATGTTCGACGCGCTGAACTCGTTGGCAAATCCAGTCACCGTGCCAGTGAGCGCTGTCAAGTCCGTAGTCAACCCCTCGATGGTGTCTATTTCCTCACTCAATTCACCCAATGTATTGCTCAAGCTCGCACCGGCAAGCATAACGTCCTCAGCGAATAAAGTCTTCCACTCGTTGGATTCGCTGCCGAGCGAGTGAATCGGTCCCACCAACGCCGCCGTCGTCGGCAAAAGCGAGGCGCCCATGGTGATGTCGGTGTCAAAACCGATGGCTGTGATGTTGTCGGTGCGGATGTTCGACGCGCTGAACTCGTTGGCAAATCCAGTCACCGTGCTAGTGAGCGCTGTCAAGTCCGTAGTCAACCCCTCAATGTCCGTGTCCTGCCGATCATTTTCCGTCTCCTCCACCGTCACCCGAGCCGCTAGCTCCCGGTATAGAGATTCGGCCTGGCTGAGGTCCACCTCCACCGCCCGGCGGCCGTTCAGCTGTAGCGGCGCTGATACTTGCCGAGACTGGTTCATCTTTGTTAATCTTAGCAAAAGCAATTTTTAAAGTCGCCGTGAAACGTCCGCCGTTGAGATCCAAAGTCCGCCCATCGTCGTCGCTTAGCCGGATGCTCACGAAGCTTAAATATCGGTTGTACACATCCACGAACGCGTCGGAGCTAAAGTGATCAATTTCATTGAACTGAACGCTGGACGGGATCTTTGATAGGATGTCGCCCACGCGCCTTGTCCGTGGATCACGGTTTTGAGTGAGTAGGTTGCTATGCACAAACACCGAGCTGGTGCGCGTCAAGTCAACGATACGACTAGCGGTGAGCAGCAACTCTCCGTCGACGATTTTGGCGGAGTCACCAACATTCAAACCTAATAGACGCGTACAAGTTGATCCTTCCCCGATCACAACATGATGATCCGCGAATTCCGTTGCAAGTAGCGACAGCTTATTCGTGTTCTCATCGTAACTCGCCACGTACTCATCGAGTCTTCCATCATTTAGGAATGCGACGATATCGTCGATCGAACGGTTGCCGTGGGGAAGCTTGATGGTAACCGGCTCCCCCGGAATCTCACCTCCATCGTCGTATTTAAGAACCAGCGTGTCGTTGCCGTCAAATATGCTGTAGTACGTATGAGGTAACCACGCGTTCAACAGCCTAACTTGCATGTTGAAACCCTGGGGGACGGTCAGCGGATCTAATAGGGAAAATACGTGGGTTCCGTCATCGAGCTTCGCGTCAGCGTACGCCGTGTCCAAGTACAGTTGCTGGAGCATTATCATACAATATCGAAATAAAATTGGGGCTGGGGAGTGTAACTAGAAGCTTTGGGATGGGGGGTTGCGCCCCCCCTCGACGCAAGGAGACGCTTCTCAGCTTTCGCCTTCCTCGCGCGTTGAAGAGCGGCTTTCATTTTTTCACTCGCTACTCGTTTAGTTTTTGTAGTCCCGCACCCCTGGCCGGACGCCCCGGGCCTATCTTCGATGGATGGGGGGTTGCGCCCCCCCTCGGCGCAAGGAGATGCTTCGAGTGGCTCATTGAAAATAAGCGCCGAGGGGGGGCGCAACCCCCCAGCTACTCGTTTAGTTTTTGCAGGCCTGGGCTCCGGATTAAGGTCCTCGTCTGCCTTTGGATTGATCTTGCCGGCCGAAACCTCTCCACCAGCCACATCGCTCCCCCCAACATCGCTAAGTACCTCAGTAACGGCGTGCTCTGAACCGTCTCCGTCACTGTCGTCGCCGCGTTCGAGATGGCTTCGTCCCATATCATTTATTTCTGCACTAGAAAATAAATAGAGCGATGACGGCTACTTCCTCTCTACTTGAGTCTATCGAGTCGGAGGTAGTTCACGGTGAAGCGGTTTCGTCCGTGGCTGCGAGTACGCCCGCCCCGATAGATCCCCATTTGCTTGCTCAAAACTCGAACTATGGAAGCGTTGCTTGGTGGAAAGAAAACTACGACGGGTTTGGGTTCAGCGATGAGCAATACCGTGTGTTAGAAACATGGCTGTAACATGGGGGGTGTCTCCAAAAGAAATCAGACGATACTACAAAAGGAAGAACGTAAAATGCGGCTCATCATCGAAAAAAGATCGACATTCACAGTGAAACCTCCGGCCTTTCTGTGTGACAAGAAAATCCACGACCAAGTGGTCGACCCCTTACCAAATCGCCCATTTTTCATGGCAATTATCGGATCTGCGGGGACGGGTAAGACCTCCATGCTCGTCAACTTACTGTCAAGCAAGCAAGCGTACCGCAAGGCCTTTCATCACGTCCACGTTGTTATGCCACCACACAGCGTGGCGAGTTTGAAGCGTAACATCTTCAAGAACCACGACAGGATGTATGACGAATTGGATATTGGTACATTGGAAGGAATCCGAGAGGCGGTGAAGGAATCAGCCGAGCAAGAGAAAAATAGTTTGCTGGTCCTCGACGACGTGACCGCGTCATTAAAGGACAATGAAATCCAGCACAGCATTCGCGATTTAATATACAATAGACGTCACTACAGGCTCAGCATAATAATACTCATTCAATCTTACAATGCAATGCCATTGGGCATCCGCAAGACCTTGTCGCATTTTCTCATGTATAAGCCGCGGAACAAGAAGGAAACGACGGCGATATTCGAGGAGCTCATAGCATTACCCCGGGAAGAGGCGGACGAGGTTATGCGCTTCGTGTTTGATCGACCCTACGCCTTCATGTTTGCCGACACTGGTACCGGGGACATTTATAAGAATTTCGATCGTATAGGTAAACACGATGCCGCGACGGAAAACCAAAACCTCGAAACAGACGGCGGGTAAGAAAACGACACGAAAGCAACCCCCTCCCCCAAGACCTCGCAGGAGATTTGTTAACCGCAACCAAAACGTACGAGTGAACGTCGTACAAACCGTCTCAAATGGCGGACCCACTCCGGAAAATCAATCGGAGCCTTTCACACGAGGATGGACCATGGGAATTTCAGCCCCACCTCCGCCGCCCCCGATGCCGCCGCCGATCATTATTCAACAGCCGATACCACCAAATTTACAACAACAAGACCCTTTTCAACACGCGAGAGAACCTATGACCCACGTCAAAAGAGAGCTACCACATTCCATACCCGTGCCCGAGCCCCCGGCGATGGAGGCGACAAACCCGTCTTCGTCGGGTGGAGAGCCCTTCGCGAACTGGGGACGTTCTTTGGAACAACAAGTCGCCGATAATCAGATCGTAACAACAAAGGAACTTCTAAAATTAGCTAAGGAATTGGGTGTCAAAATCAGTCCCGGACAAAAGAAGTCTGGCAAATAAGCATTGGCCCGGTATATCGATGGAGAATTGGCAAAAGGGAAGATGGAAAAAGGAAAATCTCCTATGTAAGGTGGAAGGATAGGCGAGAATCGAGGAAAAACACACGCGAAACATTAAAATCTGAGCATATATCAAACACGCAAAATGAAACTTGGACGCTTTATCGGCGAAAAGCTTCATAGTCTACGCAGTCTCGGGCAAAAAGTGGCTCACGGCGTTCACTCCGTCGGCAGCAAGCTCGGTGGGTGGATGCTTTCCGCGGCTGCCCCGGTTGCCGCATTCAACCCTGTTTTGGGTGCTGGTTTAGCATCGGCAGATGCGATAGCTAGCGGGATCGGCGGATTAGCCGGAGGTGTTGAAGGAGCTCTGAATACGGGGACAGTCAATCTTGACAGCATGAAGGGGCACGTAGGGGCTATACGATCGGCGTACGGACAAATGCGACGTCCCGGCTCAAAACTCGAGAGAGGCTAGCATTTTTTTCTGACACGATACTATAAATAACACAATGCAGAACGAAAGCCGCAGCTCTCTCAGTGACTCGTTCGTGTACGGGAACAAGCCCAAAGCTGCACCCGCCACCAAATCGAGAGTTCATATATTCCCGGAAAATGGAACTTCCGGGTTCAATCCTGGAAACACTATAAAGTTCGTTCTTCCCACCGGAA
Organism: Tetraselmis chui; assembly: GCA_026401115.1. Lineage (NCBI taxonomy): Eukaryota > Viridiplantae > Chlorophyta > Chlorodendrophyceae > Chlorodendrales > Chlorodendraceae > Tetraselmis > Tetraselmis chui. Next base: position 390,709 of record JAPMLY010000058.1, on the reverse strand, counting down.
ATCGCGGAGAATACTTGAACACGCGCCAGAGTTACCTCAAGTTCCGGCTGCAAAATCTCGACAGCACGGCGACAAACAAGCTGACACTTGACAGCTCGGCGCACGCGGTCATCCGCTCGCTAAAGGTCTCCGCATCCGGTGGGGCCGGCGGGGGTGTCCTCGAGCACATCGAGGAGTATAACGCTCTGTTTCACGCACTTCTCGACGTGTCGGGCGACGCAAACCAAGTGACTTACGCAGGCACGATTGCGGAGGGGTTCGGCCAAGAAATTGACGGTAACTCGTCCCGGGTGTTTTGTATCCCGCTGATGAGCGCTGTCGTCGGGAGCATGCAGCAGAAGTACCTCCCGGTAGGTGCGATGGCTCGAACTCATCTCACATTGGAGCTAACCCTTGGAGATCAGGAGAAAATCCAGAATGCTAATCGTCTATGGGCGGTAAAGGACGTGGAGTACGTGGCGGAAATGATTCATCTCGATCCGATGGTCGACAGGGAACTTTTGGCGGTGAACAGCGGCGGTATTGTCGTGCCCTTTAGCACTTACTCTCAGCACCGTTGGATTGCTAGTAATGGGTCGGGATCGATGTCGATGGCCTTTTCTTCACCGTATAAGTCGTTAAAGACCCTCATTGCAATGTTCCGGAAGGACGAGACGAGTTATGCCGCTAAGCCATACGTGTCGAAGCGTGCCAATCCAATCGGCGACATCGGAAGGTACCAGTTCACGATCAACGGCGTCCTCACTCCATCGAAGCCCGTGGAGAGCAACTCGGAGGCATGGGCCGAGGTCATGAAAGCATTTCACGCTTACGGTGCGATCGATCACATCGGGAAGCTCACAGTCACCGATTGGACAGCTGGAGAGGGGAAGTACCTCATCGGGTGTGATCTAGAGAGTCAGAGCCACAAAAGCATGTTTGCGCAGAATGGGGTAGACGTGTCGACATCTGTATCTCATCTCACTGTTCAATTCAACGCGCAGCTCACATCAAGTCTTACTGTCGACGTATTTTCCCACTATGACAGCTTCATTGTAATCGGGGCCGACGGGCTCGTGAACGTGGCGTACTAAACATTTTATTCCATACTAGCAAATGGTCGCGGGTCGCAGAATCGTCGTTAGCACCCAAGAGCGGTTGAGCGGAGAGAAATACGCCTTCACCGTCCGCACGCCCGCTTTTCAGAACGGTAGCGGCTTCCAAGGCCAACCTCATGTTCGCTTCGCGCTGGAGTGGTGCACACCGATCACCGGCTTCACAGGTGTAGAGCCCGACCCCCTTTCAATCTTATTGTGCTCCCCGTCGATCCGACAATCAAACTCCTACAAGAGTTGGGATCCCGCTAACAACGACTCAGTTTTAGCTCTTTTACAGGCTTGGCGCGGCGGCAACGTATTTGGCGAAATGGCGGATTCTTCGTACGTCCAAAGCAACTCGTGCGCTGGGATATGTGACGGCTCGCGGCTAGTACGCGGGGATATGTCTTTCTACCTCCTGCAGGGCCCGACAAAACTCAGAACCAGTGTGCTTCCATGGACTCCTACTTTTGTTAACGAATACACCTTCAGCCTCGTTTTCTGGGTGGAAGAGCCCGAGCGTAGCTTGTCCCCGCCCTTTTTCCACGTATGGATGAGTGTCCGCGGACCAAACGAAAGGGTCCCCGTCGACTTCCGCTCTTTCCGTATGGACCGAAACGACGGCACAAGGTGGCAGGTCGCGGTCTCGCATTGCTCGTTGATTCACCTCTACGGCGCGCAAGCGTACGGGCTCGCAATCACTAGCAGGACCTTCGTTGACGACCCGTACCAAGGCCTAAGCGTCCTTGGATTTCTCCCGGGATCACGCGCGCAAGATGCGTTGAGCTACGTGGGACAGAAGCTCAGCCTTAAAGGTGTGAACGAAGACACGGTGGGGGTTCCGATAAGGCGACCGCTTGACAATGTGGGTGAGATCGACCTTCAACTTCGGACTGCGACGCAATTTACGGAGCTTGGCAATGGCGAGTCCACGGCGTACGTAATTTGTCTCACGTTCTACCAAATAAGAGACGAAGAATGACCTTCCGCCATACGCTCGGAACGGCGAAGTTCCCTGGAAGCGTTTTGCGTCCGGGGCTACACGAGGGCTTTGTGGAAATCTTTGAGCCGCAATCAGAAACCAGCGGCATCTTCGACGTTGATGAGGACGATTCAGCCCCGGAACTGGCGGAGAGCTCTATAGAGGTCACCCCCGCCGACGCCTTCAGTGTCACCATCACGCTTTCTTTCTTCGACACGTAGTAACACACAATGCCACTTGTCCAAACAAACCTGCGGCTGTCGGACACCAATAGGCCTGACGTAACCACCTACCTCCCGCCTTGGAACTACCTACTTGGCTTCACCACGAGCATCCGGCAAAATAGCATCGGGAACACGGTAGAGGAACCCCGAACGCTTACAATGATTGACGTGGGAGGACTTGACATCAGACCCGGGACAGTTTTTCTTAGGTGAAAACAAAAATGAGTGAAAGTGACACTGCCGTTCAAGTGGATAATCCTTTGCTAGAGAAGTGGCGTACGCATGCGAAAAGACTTAAGCGTATGCACCAATCCGCGCACTCCCTCTTCAAGAGTCTAGCGGATATGTCTCTCTTCACGACTGTGGCGCTCAGCCTCGGAGGCGGTTGCTTGAACCTCACGTACGGCATCGGGCAGCCTTCGGCTACCACCGGGGTACCCGCGATCGTTAGCGGTTGTTTGTCCCTACTCAGCGGGTCCGTGACGGCCTTGAACAGCGGGCTTGAGTGGCCGAACAAAGCGGAGCGCCACGACAACTACGCATCACGGTTCGGGGAAGTGGTTCGGGACATCAACACATAATGTACCTTGCGTCGCCTGCAAGATGCCGAGTACGCATCGGAGGGGGATTTCATCCGCCACATGTCAACGGAGATGAACCGGCTTGAGGAGAACGCACCGAATATTCCCGGGTGCATCGAAAAATCTTACTCTAATCCAAAATGAGTGGCGTCACCGAGGTGCGGCTTTACCGAAACACCGTCGACGAAGTTCCGGCGGAGTACACCAACGTCACCGCGGCGGTGCTCAACTCGTCGACGAAAAACCACGCCACCGGCGTCAAAAGGTACTTGGATGGCGTCGCGACGGTGAGTGGGCTGGACCCTGGGACCAACTACTTTTGGGTGGAGCTCATTGATGCCCGCGGCAACACGGCGGGGCCGCAGCCGGCCGGTAGCTACACGACGCCGACGGTGTGGGAGTTCTACGTCTCCGCGATGACAGATATTTTTAAGCCCCATCTTTTTGCGATAGAGAGCTCGTTTGGGGTGACACCCGAAAATCTAGTCATGGCCAGCGGATGGGTACAAGATATCCCCGAAAGGCGCCCGCCGGCGGCGCAGCGGCGGCGGCCCCGGAGGGGGGTGCGCTCGCAGGCCCGTCGGCATCCCCTCACCTCCCCGTGGTGGGCGCTGGAAACCCCGTAGCCGTGCCAGGCCTGGCACGGTAGGGGGCTAAGAGGGCCGACAGCTCGATCCGTGGGATCAGCAGCTGTCGGGAAAGCCCTGTACAGAGGGCTTTTGAAAAAATAATTTCTGTGCACTACCGGCGCCAAGATCTCCCGCTCGGCCCGTCCGATATGTTTTTTCGCACACAGATACTCCTAGATACAGCCTTACTTTTAGGAGTGGGACCTGTACTACGGCAGCGTTTGATGGCGAGGAGGGTACGGCCGGATCAGCGGTGGGAGGCGGGTGTTGGAGCTGGTGGTGGCCAGCCGGGAAGCAGCGCCAGGAAAGGGCGCTCGCTAGCTATCGACCAGCCCTGTGCCGGTCGAACCTTACCGAGGGGTGAGGCGAGACACGGCACAGGACGGTGGCTAGTCGCAGGCGGAGGAGCGGCTACAGGAGGCGGCGGCGATCCTCAGGATCAGCCGCCGCCGGAAAGCCCTGTACGGAGGGCTTTTTGGACACTAAAATAATGTCCGTACCCGGCATCGCGCAAGTTGGGGAGCAGCACCAGGGTAGGGCGCTCACTAGCGCGCCGCTACGTCGTCCAGCGTCATCTCCCGGGGGGAGGAGTCAGCTGGGACGGCAAGGAGGACAGTCGCGACGGGAGGAGCGACACGATCTGGCGGCGACGACCCTTTGGGTCGGCGCCGCCGGAAAACCCGGCACGGAGGGTTTTGCTTAATTCCGGGCGCCCGCGGCCCGCCGGATCCGGCTACGGTGACCTGCCCCCCCCCCTCTTCGACACCCACTACCCCGACAGACCTTAATACTCCTAGGAGTCCTTGAGCGTGGGCCCGGGTGAGCGCGGAGGCCCCCGCTCAAGAACAGGCTGCTCGGTGGACGCGCGATCAGAGGGGGGAGGGTACGGCCACAGGCCGGAAAACCGACAGGTACCCGGGTACCAGACAGAGAAAAAACCGGGGAAATGAGCGGGGAAAATCCAGGCGCGGAGGCAGGAGCGCTAGTTTTTTCTATGTCTGTGCGTCTCGGTCCCCCCCACCTGTCCTCGAGGTGATGGGGGACCTCGACACGGAGGACCGCCGCGTCGGTGGACGCGGCAAGACCTTGGGGCGGGGTTTACGGGATGGAGCGGCGGGATCGACGAGCGACCGCGCGAGGAGGGGTTTTTTGCCAGCCTTTCCCCTCCTACCTTCGGCAAGACCGAAGTCACGCGGGAGCTAGATTAGGCTGGCCCGTCGTCCCTCCCGAACGCCGACCGGCCTAGGCCGGTCGACATCCCGGTTCGGCGGGAGCGGGCCGTGCATCGTGAAGGTCGAGCAGCAGTTTAGTTTTGCATTTCTAGACAAGTGGATTTATTTTTAGATCTGTTTTTCTTGATTACAAAATTATTACGCTGTTACTGCTTAGGTGGGGGGACTGTGGCAATTACTGCGGTTGCTTACAGTTATATAACTCCCGAGGAACGTCGGCACACATTGCAGATAGGTGTGTCGATAAGAAATGTACCTGGTCGGAGAGACCCGGGCCCAACTTGCTAAATAAGTCCTGTATGGCGAAAGTAGAGTGGCCCGTGAGACAGCAGCCGGTCCAGTTTGCCGGGTCATGTTGTAAACAATTACAATTACAATTACAATTACAATTATCCCCGAAAGTCCGGATTTAGGCGCCGAGGTATCCGTCACCAACGGGGTCCAGTGGACAGATCGGGTGGCGAATAGAGATGTTAGTAACGGCTCAAAGCTATGGACAATCACGGACGAAACTCGGAGCGAGTCGCCGGTGTTTACGGTGACATGGCGAAAGCAACTTCACACGCCTGGCGTGGAGATTCGTAAGAACGGTGTGGTGGTATATTCAGAAACGGAAAACGGTGGAAGTGGAGAAACGCCGGAGGAAAACGTGATAACATATAGTGTATAGAGTAGTGCGGAAATAAGCACTTAATTGTCCCCGTAATTCTCCAGCAAAGCTTCGGGAAATTACCAATAAGGATTAAGTAATTTGCAGTAACTGCGCCCCTGGCCGGGCGCCCCGGGCCTATCTTCGATGGATGGGGGGTCTTGCATTTCTTGCGTCGAGTGGCTCATTGAAAATAAGCGCCGAGGGGGGGCGCAAACCCCCAGCTGAGGATTACCGGATGATTCGGGGTGTTTCGGGTAAGCAGGGAAACAACCTTAAATTGGTTGAACACCCTCGAAATGTCCCCATAATCAGGAGAATTGATTAATTCTCCGAAGTTTTGGGAAATAACGAGGAAAACCAGCTCAAATTTAAAATGTCCCCGTACCGCCCTTTCTTCCAACACACAAAAGATACAGGTACCATTTAGAGGAAATAAATAGTGTCAGATACTAGCAGTTAGCTAAATGGCTAGGATATGACACAAACACCTCTTTCAAAATCCTAGTCACCTCTACACCACCAATCCATGCCATTAACATGGCCGGAATTGCAGCCATAGACCTCGGACTCAACTAGGATATCATGCCATCCTGTCATATCGTAGCCCATTTATCTAAGTGCTACCTGTAGTATCTGAAAATGTTTATTTCCTGTAAATAGTCCGTGTACCTTAGCGATATTTAGTTACTCTTTATCTGTCCATCTGAGGGCTAAAAAGATCGGCAAGCCGTACCCGGGTACGCTTGCCGTCGACCCCGCCAAAAGCATGCCAAATTAACGAGTTTTTCCCCGTCCGTTTAACAAAGTAATCCTAACATATATTTCTTGCGGTTGGAAATACGAGGTTTAGGTTTTAAAGCTTCACCGCCTTACTCGCGCGAGTCCATTCCGGCAGATGTGCCATCACCGCCCCATTTCTGTACCACTTGCCAAAGAACTTTACATAGCTTTGCGTAACCAAAGACTCCTCCTCTCCCACTTCATACAAGGTGACTAAACATAGTACGGAAGTTCTTTTTGAAAAGTATAGGCGAATTTGTCTTTTGCGCTTGGATGTGCGGGCGGTCGACGCCGCCCCCATCGGCCGATACTTGCAATACTTTATTGTTCCCCGGGCCGATACACGCTCACCAATCGCTCACCAAGAATAAAGGAAGCCCAAGACACAGCTGTGTAGGTGCAAGATATGGGGGTGACACAAATATATTTCGACGTGTGAGGCCTGGAGGTAGTTTGCCCCCTTATTAAGTTCTTCTAAAGGGCCGGCGGGGGGGGGGGGGGGGGGGGGGGGGGGACGAGCGGGGCGGGGGCATCACTACCTATAATGATTATATCTTTCTCACTCGTTAACCCAACCATGGTGTTACTAAATATGCTTAGCAAAGCAGCCTTTATTGAGTTAGGCTGAGTTAATCTGCACTTGTGTATTGCAAAGTGAGCAAGCAACGCGATTGGTGCACCACAGCCATTGCACGCCATGCGCTTCCCGCGCTTAGGGTCATGAGGCGATGCCTCAGGGTTTCGAACTATGCTTGTCTTGTTGACATATTCCACCTCTCAGGTGTTAACACTATATAATCAAGTCAAATTAATGTTGTTTTTCCCATCGCTAGAGAGACGATAGTGAACCACGGGCATTCTTTTGCATGGCACTCCTCCGCGATGGGGGTCCGCGGCTACATGCACAGCCTCGAGCGAAGGGATATGTGGAAAGAAAAGCCATTAAAAATACATAGGAGGTCAAGATATAAGGAAAACTACCAAAACCATGAGTCCTCTCGTTCCGAGGTCACGACGGGTAGGGAGTGCCGCGTGACGCCGGAATCGCGGGTTATTTCGGGGTGCACGTCAGAAAATCGCATTTTCACCCAAGCACCGCTCAAAGAAACTACTAATTCCATAACAAATGCCCCGTTTGAATCCTTACCTTGGGTCATGGCCTTAGATAGGCGAAAAATATGGGCCGGGGGGCTGGTTGGACGCGTTCGCAAGTGGGACCCTTCTAGCGGCCCCATTGCGGCGATTGTACCATCTAGCAATGGGGCATCTGACCCCGTCTCACCGCAAGGCCTTCAATGACCCTAAGCCTATAAGAGTGGAGTCCTTAGGGTCCTAGGACCCTCTCTATTTAGTTGTTTTGGCGTGTTGACCAAAGTTGCCCCTGCTGCTTTATTTTTTGTGGAAGCGTACCCAGGTACGGCTTAAGCGTACCCAGGTACGCTGCCCTTAGTTGTCATCACGGCAGTACCACTGTATCGCCGTATTTTCCCCGGACAGTACAGAGTTGCTAGCAGTATCTCTTCCTCATAGTTCGTCTGTATATAGTTCTCAAAGCTTGTGCGATAAGCTTAGATAAACGGTAGAGATAATCTCAGATAATCTGTGTCGCTAGTAATAGTTTGGTTTAATTAGCTGGTAGCACAAACTACAGGTTCTAACCTAAGGCTGTTTCTGGAACACCTGAGGCGTGGATATTTAAGACGGGGACTTACTGGCCGAGGGGAGAGACCCAGACCGGTACATACCAGAATTACGCCACACCTAGATTGTAAGAAATCTTGTTCCTAAGACAATCTTATTAATTCTCTCTACGTTGCATAATTAGATCCAGAGATTAGGTTCTACTATTAGTCTGAGGTTACCAACTTAGCCTAACCAAAGTAGCACCTCACACCTCCTATCAGACAACGCATGCTCCCTCCGCCTCATCCATAAGTACATCCGTACCCCCCACACCATGCAACAACACTCCCACAGAGAAGCACGCTCATCTATCCTATCTACACTCCAAACCCGCACCACGGCCGGTCTGACGACACATCTCGGTTAAATAAAAGCACACAACAACTCAAAGGGCAATTGAATTGTTGATCACTTAGCAAACAAAGTCGCACACGGCCAACCCCATGATGCAATATACTTCAGAGGCGCCCACACACATCTAGTACAATGGACTTGGCCGTACACCACACAATATGACGAGCCTAACCCTCCTAAGACCCTAGTATACACCAACCTCATCAAAATGGATGCACGAAAATACAGTCTCGCCTCCACCATCGCTCCTCTTCACTACACCACCAAATATGGCGATCTCCTCGCCGCAGCGAAAAGAAATGGAGCAGATTTTACCTACCATGGTCGACACCCATCCGTCACATCCACTTACTTCACACACAAAAGGGAATTTATGTGGGGCGTTTACAACACCCGCCTCCTCCCTTGGAGCAAAAATCTCAAGTGCCCAATGTGCGGCCAGTCGATTAGCAACGGCTATTTGGCGGGCGACTGCCCCTCAATGTCAGGCCTCCGGCAAGACCGCCACAATAGTACACTCTAACTCCTACTTACACTACTAGAACAATTAAATGGGGGTGATGGGAAACCATCACCGCCGACTTAGGTAGTAAACCTATTAAATCATTCACATCCCACACATTCAGCGAACCACTCCTCCACCTTGACACGCCCTCCTTTCATCACAGTCAAATAAACACTCGTAGAGTGGACGCCGACGAAGGCCTCGACCATTCCTCCCTAACCCGCGGCCCCGCAGCCTTGCGAGAGGATATTCTACCCACCCAACTCAGACCCCCGGCTCACAAACCCGACTTTAGTAGACTCCTAGAACCCCGCCTCGTCGGCCGTACCTCCTCTCGACGCAAATATTCTATAATTCGTAAAATTCAGATAGCAGAATGGAAATACTGCAAGGACAATAATGCTAAAACACCCACCACCTCAGAATAGAAAAATACACCCCCTTGCAAACGCACTCCGCTCACACTGGCCAAGCACACAAGTGGACATCGTACACATAGTTATGAGCCGCACCGGCACACCCCACTCCCTCACACACACCAACATCACTACCCTAATAAACCCTAGAACTGACCCACCAGACAAACTCTCCATTACTCCAACTCGAAACACTACCCACATTATTTCTCTCCCGCCTAAATATATACACTGCCCAATGGCTCCACAATTTACTCTGCATCTACCGTATTACATCCATTACCACTTACAAACAACTTCTTCACTACAAACATTTCTAGCCCTACCCACTCATCTACTATCACACCCAACTCTGCCATGCAAAGAACCTCATAGGGGGGGGGGGGGGGGGGGGGGGGGGAAGCCCCACAACACCTTCGGAGAGGATGGACAAGGAGACCCCGGCGTAAATTCTGTATTATAAGTCCTTAATGGCATATGCGAGAAGGCCCTTAGACAGCAACCAAAATGTGCATGGTAATTGTTGTAAATCATTTTCATTCATTTAAGCCTAATGATCTAGATAGAGGTGACATAACCATTTAACAATTCCTCTGTGCAATTAAATTTTATTGTTAATCACTAAACAATCAAACATCTTTACAACGTCACTCTCCATGTGCACTTTCATATGAAGTAACAATAGCAGGCAAGAACATATTTGTGTCGACGGTTAGTTATCATAAGGATACTTGTCACACTGGTTTCGGAGCGTCTTAGATCTACGCACGCTTTCGTTGTTACTTGACTCGTTCGACGCTGATTGATTGATTCGACATGGGTTTCATTGGACCGGGTAAGCACGTTGTGGTTGTAGTGCATGTCGGAGGTTCCAAAGCCTTAAACATTTAACTCTTTTTACAACCGTAAGTCAGCAATTAACGCCCCCTATCAGTGAGGACAAGACGCACGAAAGCTGGAGGACTGGTTGGAGATGCAACCTCAACGTTTCGTCATACTCGGCAATAACGGAGACTTGTACAACGCCGTCGTATGGGCTACGTCACAGTTTTCTCGACCCTTGAACAATTGGTGGCTTAACCGCAAGCTTCGATCCCATACACGTTCAACTCTTTGGTAACAAAGATTCGCAAGATGTCCTTCTTGCCTAACATTAGGGATGACGCGATTAACGCTCAACCCGGACTTACGCAAGGATCCATGAGTAACGCCAGTTACGCTCAATTGTTCATCGACTTTTTACGGAGGTCTCGACAATCTCTTACGGACGATCTTCATAGTATTCGCTTCAGTAATGGCCTTGCGAATTTTTTGCTTCAGACTCTGGCTAAGTCCCATCGTTCTCAGCAAAAGGGTTACAACATACCCATGGTCAAGTTAAAAATTCTTGGATGACCTCGTGACCGACTCGCCACATTTGGGCCGTGTAAGAAGCGCACCGACCCCATATGACAACCAAGAGGTAGTCGACTTTCTAACAACAATTGTTTTGGGAGCCAAGAGGTCGAGAGCACTAAACAACTTAATCCAGGTGATGGATATGGGTTGGTCGAGGTCGTGGTCGTGGTGGCAATCGTGGAGCTCATGACGGATCTTCTTCAAACATTGGCCGAATTGATTTGAATGCAATCGTTGGAGCGTAAACTCCTTAGAAGCGTAAACGACACCAAGAGGAGGGACTTTGCTATAAGTGCAACAAAAAGGGACACCTAGTCTTCCAAAGCCCGGAGTTGAAGGGCAAAGAGCCGGTCAACACGCCTAGCAAGCAAAAATGATGGTGGCCTGGCTTATTTACGGATGCACTTGAGCAGCTCGCTACATCTACGTGTCTACCTGCGACAGTTTTAGCGATTGTGATACAAGTCCCTACTCCGACATCTCCATCGATTTCAGTCGCGACCCCAACTAAGTCAATTGCGGGTCGTCGTCGTTAGAGTAAGCATCGCAAACCCGTAGCAACAAGACGTTCAATTGATTGGAAATAGGTCGACTCTAATTTAGACCCTCTACACGCACGATTTGACTTCATTTTAGAAAGTTGTGCAAACGATGAAGGTTTTACCTCGCACGGTGATTTATCTCGCTGTTCGCGGAGTGATTCAGTCTTGGAGAGAGACCTTAGTAGAGAGCGTGTATTCTTCAATCCACCATGGGAGTTAGCAAAAGAGATGGCATGCCATTTCGAGACTTGTAGGCGTACAGCTCCCGCTACTACGACGGCTGTGTTTATTCTTAAGTGGGCTAAGTTCAACACCATGACTCGTCTCTGGAAACTATACCAAGAATTCTCTGCTCGGACATAGTTGTTCACTCGTTATTCGATTACTGACCCGACTCAACAAAAGGTGGTTGCGCTTGCTCCATGTCATGTTCAACTTTGGTTGGTTGACGTTGGTTGTGAATGTACGATTCAGCCCCAACCATAATTCTTGATCTACCTACCTCGGCACATGTGCCACCAAACCAACCTACAGCTTCCATCGCTACGCTATGACCATTTTTTCTTGACGCTACCCCCTTGCTAACTTACCTCACCGAAGCTCGCCCATTGATTTGAACCGACTTGCTCGTGAAAGCTCTTGATGGCGGATAGCTAATTTCCGGATTAGTGGACTGCGTAGCGATTCTTGAATTTGTGTCCGAGGACTTCGTAAGGCGTTTCTCTATGCCGACTCGCAAGTCCAAGATCAAAACACCAGTTCGACTAGCTAATGGACAGCGTGTGACGCCTTCGATAGTTTGTGACATTACCTTCGACGTAGCTCGTCATGAGTTTCAACGGACGTTTTACGTCGTACGTGATTTACGCGTTGGTGATATGGCACTCGGTTTACCATGGTTGGACGACGAACAAGCCTCTTCACAGTTCGGCACGACGCGTATTTTCACCCTAATAGACGGTACAACAATGGACACTCGATCAGAGGAGCGTAGACCAGAATGCCTACTAATGTTATACGTCAAGATTCAGAAGCTCATGCGCAAGACGCGCCGAAGCAGGGGACGTAACGCTGAATTTACGTGATTCACGTCACGCCACAACGGAACAACCGGCAGAAATTTACAATGGAGAGGAGTTGACCGCAACACAGCGTGAGAACTTCCGGTCGTTAATTTAAAATGACTTCTCGGACTACTGCGACTAGTGGATTTGCCGCATGTAAGCCGACAATGGGATCACCCAATCGAGACTAGTGTCCCAATGAAACGCCAGCGTTTTAACCGATTGTCGCTTGCGGAGCGCGCTCAACTCAACCGACAGCTCAAAGACGCAGTGAAGGCTTGTTTTATTCGCCCGAGCCACAATGAGATCGGCTCGCCAATCCTTTTTTGTGTGTAGGGCTGATGGCTCGGTCCAGCTTTGCATTGATTACCGTGGAATTAACGAGGTTACGCGTAAAGACGCTAACTTACCCACTTCCGCGTGTGGATAACACCCTCGGTGAGGTAAAGGGCACGATTTTACGCTCATCTTGACCTCGCTCCTAGCTTATGGCAAGCTCGAGTGCGTGATGAGGACATCCACAAGACAGTGTTTCAGACACTTGACGGTTTGATGGAGTGGGTCGCCATGCCGTTCGGTCTATGCAATGCGCCATCTACGTTGCAGCGCATGCTGAATGACATCATGCGCGACTTTTTACACGAGTTAGTAAATGTCTACCTCGAAGACGTCTATGTCTACAATCGCACGCAAGACGAACATGTGAGCACCTAGGTCTTGTGTTTCAACGCTTCAAAGTGGAAAGCTTGAAGTTGCGCCTTAAAATATGCCTCTTCGATCTCCAGGGTATGGAGTATTTCGGCTACACTTGGCTGTCAGCTACTCGAATTTCAGTTTCGACAAAGAAAGTCGAGGCCGTTGCAAATTGGCTAGTGCCTACAACGCAAAAACTAAATTTGCAGTTTCTTGCAGTTATGCAACTCCTACACATATTTCACCCATCAATTAAGCGACCTTACGGCTCTTTTGGCGGACTCACTGCAGATATCCCACCCACGGAAGGTAACGGTGATGCCTCCTTATTTGGAAGCCTTTGATACTCTCAAGTTACGGCTAATTTCCGCGCCATGCCTCATCCTTCCGGATGTCATTATGTTCACCGTGGCTACATATGCTCACGCGATGTTCACCGTGGCTACAAATGCTTCGATAGTGGGGATTGCAACACTCATGTTGCAAAGCCAAGGAAGGGGACTTCAACCAATCTCTCATTGGGCGCGTAAGCTGATTCACATGAGCGTGGCGACGCCTACTCTGCCTATGATTTGGAAGCTTTGGCTGCTTGCGAAGCGGTTAAGCATTGGAGGTGGTGCTTTGAAGGGTGCTCTAAGTTCCTTTTCGTAACAGACCACAACACACTGCGACATCTGCTCAAGCAACCAAACAACATGTTGAGCAAACGGCAAGCACGTTCCCTGCGGGACGTGCAACGGTCTGTACTTTGTCAATGACACTTGTGTACCGCAAGGGAGCCATGAACGAAGCTAATCCGCTAGTCGGAGACCAAACTTCGCACCTCACGCCACAATTCCATGGTTTTGGGATGGCGAGGTTCCGTCAGATGAAGATTTACGACGGAAGTCCCCGCCGCGGCTGGAAGACGCGTAGTTAAGCCTACTTATTGATAACGCGTTGCGGCTTAGCCTAAAGCTCGTTGATCTCGCTTGCAAGGGGTACTCCCAAGACTCGTTTTATGGGGACGAGGGTGAGGGGACGAATGGCAGTCGGATAAAAGCCATAGTTCGGTACTTTTGGCGTCTCTATCGCCTGCGTATTCCGCGGAACTCTGAGCTCCGACTGAAATTTATCTCTAAGCCGCACGCCAGTTCGTGAGCTGGTCACAGAGGAGTCGTTGGCACTCTTGCTGAAGCGCTCGACAGATTCTGGTGGAAACGAATTCGCCAAGACGGTAAAAAGTTTGTGAGCGTTGCGTCGTATCTCGACGAGCAAAGATTCAACCCGATGTGGCTGTGACTCTTTACCCCTTACATGTTCCACCCCTAACAAGGCACACTGTGGGACTTGACTACTTACCACACTTGCATGTGAACAATGGCTTTGGCATAGTGGTAATTGTGGTCGACCATCTCACTCGAATGCCCCATTTTCGGCCGTGTATAGAGAGCGTATCATCAGAGGAAACTGCCAATTTGTTTTTACATGGAGTCTAGAGATTGCATGGACTGCCCCTAGTGATGATTAGTGGCCGCGACCCGACATTCGTCAGCGGCTTTTGGTAGACACTTTGGAGACGCCTTGGAATGCGGCTCAGCATGTCTTCCCGCCGACACCCTTAGACAGACGGAGTAACGGAGCGCGTCATTAGCACGTTTCAACATGTTCTTCTATGTTTTTGCTGCTTCAATGTATCGAACATGGCAGACCTATGACCTCAAGTGAAATTTGCTAACAACGCTACTCGAGCACTCGGACTTTAGCACACCCCTTCGAGGTGAGTTTTGGCTTTCCTCTAGAGGAGCCACTTGACCTGATGTTCAGCATGCAACCTTTGATTTCTGCTTCGCAAGACGCGTAAGTAGAGCGGTTAAAATTGTTACATGAGATTCATGCTCTTGTACGTGCGGTGCTACAACTGCACAAAGATGAAATGCATGTTCGTTCAAAACCGGTGACAGCCCCGTACTTCGTTCGAGGAGACATGGTAACAGTCGTAACAAAAAATTCTTCTTACGTGGACAGCCTAATCGAAAGCCGCGTGATCGCCAGCTTGAACCTTTTACATTTGAGGAGCACATTGGGAAACACAGTTACAAATTACGGCTGCCAACAACAATTCGCTTACACTCGGTGTTTCACGTCAACAATCTAAGACCTGCACCTTCACTACGACCCGTTGTCCCCATGTCAGTTCCAAAAGGAGACGATGAAGAGTTCGACATGTCTCACATCTCCGCTATGTGCGCTAAAACGTTACATGGACGAAGAGGCAAATATTTGCTCTTCGTGACGCACTTCAGAGATGACGACATTCCGGCACCGGTTGAACAAGGTCCATCGAACTACGGCGTTACAATATTACGTGGAGACGCCGCAATGGCACGCGTTTGCCAAGACGCACGTGTACATCCACTTCATGCACGCTTATCCATCGTGCATTCACGAGTCCTAGCAATTGCTGCAGTAAAGGAGCCAAGACCACGGAGGTCAGCCTCCCGGCTAGCTTCATTGATTTGTAAAGAGGAGGAGGGTACGAGTAGTGTGACGAGTATAGTCATGCAACAATACATTGCATGGGCGCCCGCTGGCGGCGCAGCGGTGGTGGCGCCGGAGGGGGTGCGCTTGCATGCCCGTCGGCACCTACCTCTACCTCCACGCGGTGGGCGATGGTTACATTGTAGCTGTGCCATGCTTGGCACGTTAGGGGGCTAAATGAGGTACCGGCAGCTGCGATCTGTGTGATCAACAACTTTTCGGAAGCCATGTACGGAGGGTTTTGGAAATCAAAATATCCGTAACCCGACACTAGGATCTCCCGCTCGGGCAGTCCGATATGTTTTTTCGCGACTGAATACTTGCAGATACTCTCTTGATAAGGAGGCGGGGGCGGCGTTTGCGAAATGTTTTTTGCCGAAGAGGGGTACGGACGGATCAACGGTGGGACGTGGGTGTTGGAGTTGGCAGCGGACAACCGGGAAGCAACGCCATGGCAAGGCGATCGCTAGCAGTCGTCCAGCCCTTTGAGTTTCGAGTCTCCCCTAGGGGCGAGGCTCGAAGCGACGTAGAACGAAGAAGGGTCGCAGCCGGAGGAGCGACACGGTCTAGCGGCGGAGGTCCACATGATCGACCGCCGCCAATAAAATCCGGTACGGAGGGTTTTTGAATAAATATTTCCGAACTCGATATCTTTTGTGGAGCGGCGGCGACTCGATCAGCGAGTTCGACCACCCCTCCCCCAATCGGTACCCAGTATCGAGGTACTACCTAAGGATGGTGCCTAGGGTTATCGCAACGGCACTCTGCTTGTATAGGTGCCCCCTTGATAGCGCAAACCATTGGGGAGGGTACGGGCGGATTCGCGCGATCATATGGGTATCGGAAACACGTAGTAGACACGGGCATGGGACATGATAAAATCTGGCGCGGAGGCTAGAGCGCCTGCTAGACATTGTCTTGCGCTATGGACTTCCTTTCTCCCCAGTCCCCGGAGGGGTAAGGAAGTTTAGGCTAGGAGATGAGCTACGACGGGAGGAGTAGCGACATCTGGGACGGGGAGCACGCGGATCGCGGAGCACGGGGGACGGGACTGTCGACGAGATGTGCGAGGGGTTTTTTCGCTTGCCTTCCCCTCCCCAACTCCAGCACGACCGGAGTCGCACATGAGGTCCAAGTAGGCCCGTCGAGACGAGCGCCACCTAATCCGCTTGGCTAGTGAGCGCCCTCGCAACAGCTGGATTAGGCTGCGCATCGTGGAGAATAGCTATAAATGATTTATCATAGTATGTAAATTTATTGTCTACTAGCATGAATTTGATTGTATTGTTATTGCCAATGGAGGGATTGGGATTAGTGGTTTCATTGCGTATATCCTAAGATCACAAAGGTACTCTAGTAGGCATGATCACATGGGCGCCCGAAGCTAGCAACCGTTATTAACTCGGTGATTGTTGTAAACATTTTCATTTCATTTCATACATTACCGGACATTTTACAAGTACTCGTTGGTACCTCGATTCGAACTTTTCCTTCGGAAGGACGTGCAACGTGGGTACATCGCTACTACGATTTATGTAAATGGTACCGATGCGTACAGGTGTGTCACTACCTCCCGGTGCGTACAAGTACGCACATTTAATCTAACTAGCTAGACGATGTGTTGGTATGATTTCCCGAGACAAACAAGCATTTGCCGTCGCTAATTTGTTCAAACCGT
The DNA here is from genome assembly GCA_026401115.1 of Tetraselmis chui. Classification (NCBI taxonomy): domain Eukaryota; kingdom Viridiplantae; phylum Chlorophyta; class Chlorodendrophyceae; order Chlorodendrales; family Chlorodendraceae; genus Tetraselmis; species Tetraselmis chui. Next base: position 373,700 of record JAPMLY010000058.1, on the reverse strand, counting down.
TATGAGAACCCTAGCGCATGGCACGAGGACCAAGCAAGAGTATGTGCAAGCTAGCTAAGGTGGAGCTATCTAAGCCTAGCGCAATAGATGGAGGTGACATAACCTTTTAACAATCCCTTTGCTGAACTACATTCTTATGTTCAGTAAAGGAATTGAACACTGAATAGTAAGACATCTTTCCAATTTGCCTCTTCATTTGCTCTACCACATGTTGTAGCAACAGCAAGCACGAGCATATTTGCGTCTACTGTTAGCTATGAGAGGGCTTCTTGTCGCAACATGGAGTGTATACGGCGGTTTATATTTGTTCCCTTCCGGGCCGTGCGTCATGCGTTCATGCAACGCCTTTCTGTGGTTCCTATGCCTTGCAAGAGGGTGGTGCAGCTGCTGTTGCATGCGTCCGTGCTCCGAGGGCTCAAGCTTCTACTGTGCGTGTTTTCTTTTCTTCTTCGCTTGTGGATTCCACTACTTTCCTAGTAATAAAATTATTTAAGTAAATTGAGAAACACCTGACTACCACACGCCACCCCGACGTTCTCATCCTCACAGAAACCAACCACGCCACTCATAAATCCCGTTGGCGCATCGCCCTCCCCCAATACCTCCTCAAAAGCTCTCGACCATGCTACTCAACTGTGCCCCTACCCAATGCAAGCATCTTCTTCGCGGTCCGCAGAGCCTCGTTCCAATCAGCCACTGTCCTAACCCCAACCCCCCACCTCGTCCCCCGCATTGCTTGCCTAACCCTCGTTCCGCACTCATGCACCCCTTACCTCCTCCCAGGAGCATATATGCCCCAGCTCCACACTCTCCTTCTGACTTGCCTATACGCCGAAGTTGCAGCGTGGGGCCTCCGCCTGGCTGACGACCACCCGAACCACCGCATCCTTTGGGGAGGGGACTTCCAATCGACCACAACACCAGGTGCCGGTAACCCCGCCTTCACCTCACTCCTCGAATCCCATCTCCATCCCCTCCGCCCCCCCATCCCTACCTTCCCCCGCAGCGGAGGATGCCTCGACCACTAGCTCACCACGCCCCCATCTCCTCTCGCCCTTCCACCGCCATCATGCTCGGTCTTCCCCTCCCCCTCACACTTCACGGACCACTCTGCATTCCACCTCGTAAATCCTACTCCCTTCTCTCTCATGCCCCCCCCCCCCCACCCCACACCCACCCCCACACACACTACACCACACCACACACAAGCTCAACTTTAAACTCCCCCTCACACCCGACCACATACACACGTATCAAACCAGCACAACTGACCTACTCAATCAAACGGCCACCCTCCACGCTGCCATACTTAACACCTCACATTCCTCGGCCTCCCCCGACACACTGGACTCCCTCGCCTCGCAATTCACCACACTCCTCTCTCACCACATGGACCACGCAGCCACCATATGGCCTCTCCTCCCCGCCAAAAAACCCCGCCCACCCCAGGCGTCCCTCGACCCTACTTGGCTCACTAAAGAAACACGCAAACACATTCTAAAACTTCGCCGATGAAGCACGCAAAGCGGCCCCCTCCCCCTCGCCCAAGCCCTCTTGCATACGACCGACTATCTCACCCCTGACGCCATCAAACAACAGTGCCAAACACGCATACGCCACCTCCTACTTGATACCACCACGGATAAATTAAGAAAGATAAAAACGCGCGCCAACACGGCCTACGACGCCTGTCCAAAATCCGCCCATCGCCGCTTGAAAATCTAGCGCGGACTCCCCCCCCCCCCCCAGCGCGACCTCGACCCTTCATAGAATCACCAATCGAGATAAAACTGCAGCGACCTCTCCCACCGACGTCCTAGCGGCGGTACACTCACACTTCGACGCCGAACTCAGCCGCGCCACCCCGCCCGACCTACCCGCCTCCCTGTGGGAACTCCCGGATAACCCCGACAACATCACCATCGAACCCCGCGGGGACCTCTCCCCCACCCTTGCCGACATGATAACCCGCGACACCTTCGATAAAACCTTTCTCTCGCTCGGCACGGGCAAAGCCCCCGGCCCCAACGGTATCCCTAACGAAATCATAACATTCCTACCCCCGGCGACCCGCTCCGCCCTCTTTTCTCTCCTCTCCCTCCTAGCCCACAAGTCATAAACCCCTCCTGAATGATGCCACAACACAACATGCATGTTACATAAGAAAGGTGACCCCACCCTCCTCGACAACTACCGCCCTATCGCCCTCATGAAACACCTCATTAAGCTTTGGACCGCACTAATCAAAGATGCAGGCTCGAAATACGCCGAAACCCATGGCATTCTCAACAACCAACAAGACGGCTTCCGAAAACACCGCAGCATCCACGACGCACTATCATCCATCATCATGACGATGGAGGACGCAAAACTTCACAAAAAGACATGTACGTCATGTACGCGGACTTCAAGGGCGCATTTAACGCAACAGACCACCGCATCATGTTCGAACACATGCGCCAACTCGGTATGCCCTCCACCTTTGTCGACACATGCGAACACCTCTACGGGGTCTCATCCACCGACTACATTACCCCATACGGCCCCACCCCCTCCATCAACATAAATCGGGAAACCCTACATGGGGACACTCTCTCCCCATTTCCATTCACCCTCTTCCTGGAACCCTTCCTCCGCTGGCTCACGGTGGGCAGCCGGGGTTATCGTCCAGGCCCCCCCCGCCACTAATGTCGACCCCACAAAATCCCTTGCCACCTACCCCGGACACGGCTTCGCCGACGACCTTAGCCTAGCCACGGGCTCGACCCCCAACATGACCATCCAACTATGGAAACTCTCCCTCTTCAGCGCCTATTGAAATTGAAATTGAAATTGTTTACAACAATACCAGTAAAAACCGGCTGCTGTCTCTGGCCCCCCCCCGTTCAACGCCAACTATTTGTGGACTTATATGCTAGAGTAGACCGTAAACCACTAATCCCAACCTCTCCATTGGCAGTGACGATACCGTCCAAAACACACAGGTAACCATGTATTTATCATTTTTTGATCAATACTTTTTTCTTATATATTGTATGAAATATAAAAGTGTCGCTAGTCTCCACGATACGCGGCCTGCTCCAGCCGCTGCGGGGTCGCTGATCAGCAAGGTTGTTCAGCTTGAGCTGGTGGAGTCGAACCTGCCTGACCTCGGCTCATGTGCGACTCCGGTCGTGCCGGAGCCAGGGGAAAAGGCGGGTGAAAAACCCCCTCGCTCAGGTCGTCGACGGTCCCGTTTCGACCCGTGCTCAACCTAGCCCGAGGTATTAGCTGCTCCTCCCGACGCAGCGCGCCACCTAGCCGAGTCTTCTCTCCTCCTTCGGGGGTTGAGAAGAGAAAATTACTAGGTTGCAGACGGTGTCCATTTGGCTCTCTTGCCTCCGAGCCAGATTTTCTCATGTCCCCTATCCTTGTTCCGTCTGTTTCCAACAGACCAACACCTATTTGATGGCGCTGTGGCCGTCCTTACCCTCCCCCGGTGGTTTACGTTGTTAGGGGACCGCCTTTATGAGCAGTGTGCCGTTACGATAACCCTAGGCACACTGCATGAGGCAGCCTACAGATAACCGGGTACCGACTAGGGAAGGGGTTGGAAGAACACATGGATCGAGTCGCCGTTCCTCAAAAGATGGTGGGTACGGGAAATTTCCCAAAAACCCCCCATACCGGGCGTTTCCGGCGGCGGGTGATCCTAAGGACCGCCGCCGCCAGACCGTGCCGCTCCTCCGGCTGCGACCCACCTCCGTCCTGCGTAGCATCAAGCCTCGCCCCTAGGGGAGATTTAAGGCTCTCGCAGGGCTGGCGACTGCTAGCGAGCGCCGTGCCCTAGCGCTGCTTCCCAGATGTCCGCCGCCTGCTCCAACACCCTCGTCCCTCCGCCGATCCGTCCGTACCCTTCTTCGCCAAAACATATTTCGCAAACGCCGCCCCCGCCCCATCGTCGGGAGAGTATCTGCAAGTATTTAGTCGCGGAAAAGACATGTCGGACTGGCCGAGCGGGAGATCCCTGTGCCGGTGTACGGATATTATGATTTGCCAAAGCCCTCCGTACCGGGCTTCCCGACAGCTGCTGATCCCGCGGATCGCAGCTGTCGGTACCTCGTTTAGCCCCCTACCGTGCCAGGCCTGGCACGGCTATAGGGATACATGCGCCCACCGCATGGAGGTAGAGGTAGGTGCCGACGGGCCTGCGAGCGCACCCCTCTCCGGGGCCGCCGCCGCTGCGCCGCCGGCGGGTCAGCGCGTACACATGTATGACCGTCAACATCCACAAATGCTGCATCACCGGCGCCCTCTCGCGCTCAGGCAACGCCCTCTCCCTCCCCACCCTCTTCTCCGGCATCCACTCCACCCACACCAAAGCCTCCACCCCCACTGCACCCACCACACACATAGACACATACTACCGTACCCCCTCAGACCACCACTACCCCCTCTGCGACGTTATGCGCATCATTTCCAAACACAAGGACACAGAATACGGCCAAACACATTACATGGTAGAATGGGCCCCGGAACACCTCACGGAATGGGACATACAACTCCAACTCGACGACGGCTTCCGCCTCATCTCTTCCACCCCCACATCGGTATGCCTCCCCACTCCCTCCCCCACAGACTGCTCCATATGTCACGACCCACTGCACACAGACCCCACCTCCGCTTGTTGCACATGCCCGCACTTTGGCGTCCACTCCCAATGCCGCCCCGCTCAGGGACCCGCCACATGGCAATGCGACTGGTGTGCTCGCGGCCAACTCCACGACCTCACCCGCCTCCACGAGGTCCAATGGGCACCGTGCCTACAACTACACGACACCATCAGTGAGACCCGCTCCCGCCCTACCGCCCTTACCGCATTTAACTCCGGCTTTGTCCCCTCCACGACACCCATCCTACCCAAACCCGAACCCCCTCCATGGACGCACCCACTCGTCACATTTAGTCACGACCCTATCCACCCCGACGTCGACATGCTCCCTACCGGTAAATTCGCCATTCACGCTCACCCATCACTACACGACACCATTACACTCTGCACTCCCAACGGCCGTGCGGTCACCACCCTTAACGGCCCACGCGTCCGACACCTATTTCAACTCTTCCGCCCCGACCTCTCGAAGCACACGTTCGAAGAGGAGGTATACAACCTCCTCACTCGTCTAGGCTCCCGCTCAGAAATCCACTCACCATCACCTACCACCACCACCCGTAATAGATTGGCCACTAGAGAGGACCTCCTCACAGCTCTCCACCGCACTTATCACATCCAAACGGAATTATACTCCGACCCCCTCAATAAATCCCTTCACTCCCACACCTATCACTCACTATACCCCGAAGACGTCGTCTTCTCATCAAGCGGCAGCAATGCCCCACACACATGGCACGGCACCAACCTCGCCAACCCGGAATACGACCACGAATGCATGCGCCGCGCCATAGAACATGCAATCACCAGCGCACACCTCACAGCCTCTCACACACCCAGCGCAACCATCCTCATACTCCCCCGATGGGAACACACACCATACCGCCACTCCAAATACATCAATTCCCCATACACCCACCACCTCTACACCCTTCCCAATGACGCAAATACCTTCCTACCCCCCGACCAACACACAAGCATCCCCACCCCCACCCCATTCGGCACACGCTGCATGGTCGACATCTACCTAGTCGCCAACCCCCTACCCCTCTCCGCTCTACCCTCACACACAACCATGACCGCACTCCACAATACACTCGAATATATCTACGACACACACCTCCCCAACCCCACCATCACCATCCCACCTCCACACCTCACCGACACCTACTCTCCATACTCAACAGGCATCTACCACCTCCCACCCAACCCCTCCCCCCCCTGACATACCCCCTACATGAACGCATGCAACTAACATACTCTCCCACCATAGGAAATCTTGCTTGGAACCGGCAAAACTTCGCATACATAGACGGTTCCAAAAAGGGAGGCTCCTCCCCCCTAGGAGCAGCCGCCACCCACCCCGCCTCGGACACCCGCATCAAAATTCTGGTGACCTCTACCCCTCCCTCACACACCATCAATCGCGCTGAATTAGGAGGCATAGACATAGGCCTTCAACTAGGCCATACCCTCCTCCTTACAGACAGTGCGTGCTCCCTCCGCCTCATACAAGGTTACTTAACTGCCCATCCGCTTACAAACACAACATCCATCGCGACACGCTCCTCTCCTTCACACACACCCTCAAAACCCGCTGCGACGCAGGCATCCGCACACACCTCGGCAAAATTAAAGCACACAACCACTCACTAGGAAACGACCTCGCAGACACACTAGTGTGGCGGTTAGCCTCTGAAAGCTAAACGCTAGCACAAATCTGTTCTAGTCTGTCTAGTTCTGTTGTTGCAAAATGGCAATTGATGTTGTCGAGAGGCAATTGATGAGAGATGTTTCACTGCTGTACTTAGGCAGTAGATGTTGTAAGTGAACAAAGGAATTGTTAAAAGGTTTTGTCACCTCCCTCTACTGCACTGGGCTTAAATAGGTTTCAGCCCAGACTAGTAACGCCTGCAAGCTTCGCTTACGTGTCAGGCGTTAGTGCTGCTCAACCGTCGTCATCTGTCCTCGAGACACGGCCTGCCTAGCATTGGGTCTCACGACGCGGCTCCTTTTGCATTGGAGAGCTCGTTCTGGCGCGTCATCTGGCTGGTTAGATTAATTATGCATATCTGTACGTACCGGGAGGTACTGGTCGTACTGTAGCATCAGCACCATTACAATATTGCAGTAGCGACGTACCCACGAGTATACGTCCGTCCTGTGGAAAAGCACGAATTGGTATCCGTAACGAGTACCTGTACAATGTCCTGCAATGTACTGTTGCAGGACTATACTCGTCACACTCGTACCCTCCCCCTCTTGACAGATCTTTGAGGCCGCCGCGAGGCAGACCTCCGTGGTTCTTGGCTCCTTTACTGAAGCAGTTACTGGGACTCAGGAATGCGCGCTGGGAAAGCGTGCATGTAGTCAATGTACGCCTGAGTCTTGGCGAACTTGCGCCATTGGGGCGTCTCCAAGAATTCTTGTAACGCAATTGTTCGATGCACCTCGTTCAACCGGTGCCAGACAGGTGGAATGTCGTCATCACTGAAGTGCGTCATGAAGAGCAAATATTTGCCTCGTCGCCCAGGTTGCGACTTGATGCACACAGCAGAGATGTGCGACACGTCAAACTCCTCATCGTCTCCTTCAGGTACAGTCAGAGGAACAGCTGGTCGTAGCGGAGCGGTAGAGCAGGGTCGTAAGTTATTAACGTGAAACACAGGGTGTAAGCGTACTGTCGCTGGTAGTTTCAATTTGTAACTGTGTTTTCCAATCTGCTCCTCCACTGAAAAAGGGCCGAGCTGTCTGTCTCTGAGTTTCCTGTTCGGTTGTCCTCGCAGAAAAAGATTTGCTGTGACGACTGACACCTTGTCTCCCTTAGCGAAGTATGGCGCCGTAGACTGTTCTGTGCGCGCCTGCATCTCGTCCTTATGTAGCTGTAACACAGAGCGTACCAGGCTGTGTACTTCCTGTAACAATCTTAACCGTTCTGTTGCGTCTTGCGAAATTGGAATTGATGGTCGCATACTGAAGAGCAGGTCAGGAGGCTCCTCAGGAGGAAAACCAAAGTTAGCCTCGAACGGTGTGTGCTCAATTCCGAGTGCACGCGAAGCGTTGTACGCAAACTCCACTTGCGGTAAAAGTGTCGACCAGTCAGAGCCATCATAGCAACATAAGCAACGAAGAAGCTGCTGAAACGTGCTGTTTACGCGCTCTGTCAGTCCGTCTGTTTCTGGGTGTCGGCTGGAAGACATGTTCAGACGCGTTCCAAGGCGTCTCCAAAGTGTCTGCCAGAAGGCGCTAACAAATTTTGGGTCGCGGTCGCTGATTAGCACACGGGGCAGTCCATGTAAACGGTAGACTCCCTGTAAAAACAAAGTTGCAGTTTCTTCGGCAGTAATCGACTCTGTACATGGCAGAAAATGGGCCATTCGAGTTAGATGGTCTACCACAATCAACACACTGTTAAAGCCGTTGCTCTCAGGCAAGTGTGTCAGGTAGTCAAGACCAACTGTGTGCCACGGTCTGGGTGGAACAGGTAATGGGTAAAGAGTCGCAGCCATCTGCGGTCGAATCTTCGCTCGTCGGCACACGACGCAGCGTTCACAAAAATCTTTCACGTCTTGGCGGATTCGTTTCCACCAGAATCTGTCGAGTGCTTTAGCAAGAGTGCTAGCAACTCCTATGTGACCAGCTGACGAACTTTCGTGCAGCTCTGTGATCAATCTCAGTCGGAGCTCAGAGTTCTGTGGAATACAGAGGCGATTGAGACGCCAAAAGTACCCATCTTTGGCTTCTATCCGGCTGTCTCTTGTCCACTCACCATCGTCCCCATAAAACGAATCTTGTGAGAACCCCTCGCGAATGAGATCAGCGAACTTAGGGCTCAGCTGCAACGCTTCAACAGTCAGTGAATTTAACTGTGCGTCTTCAAACAGCAGCTGGGACTTCCGTCGTAATTCTCGATCTGACGGAACCTCGCCATCCCAAAATAAGGGTACTGTGGCCTGAGGTACGAAGTCTGGACGCCGGCTTAACGGGTCGGCTTCGTTCAGAGCTCCCTTGCGATATGCAAGTGTCATCGAGCCCACAAACGGTTGCAAATCCCGCAGGTATCTTGCTTGCCGCTTGTTCAGCCTGTTGTTCGGTTGCCTGAGCAGATGCCGCAGTGTGTCGTGGTCTGTTACGACAAGGAACTTAGAACAGCCTTCAAGATAGCACCTCCAATGCTTGACAGCTTCGCATACGGCCAAAGCTTCTAAGTCGTACGCAGAGTAAGTGTTACCACGATCAGCTGGATTCAGCTTACGCGCCCAGTAAGAGACTGGTTGAAGACCGCCTCCTTGGTCTTGCAACAGGATTGCTGCAATCCCCACTGTTGAAGCAGTTGTAGCCACGGTGGCGCGGAAATGAGCCGTAACTTGAGAGTCTCGAAGGCTTCCAAACAGGCAGGCGTCAGCGTAACCTTCTGTGGCTGGGACTTCCGCAGTAAGTCCGTCAATGGAGCCGTAAGGTCGCTAAAATGGTGTATAAATCTCGCATAGAAGTTGCAGAACTGTACGAAACTGCGAACCTCCTTCTGCGTCTTGGGCACTGGCCAGTCTGCAACGGCCTCGACTTTCTTTGTGGAAACCGAAATTTTTCCGGCTGACACAGTGTAGCCCAGATACTCCATTTCTTGCAATCCGAAAGAAGCATTTCTTAAGGCGTAATTTCAGCCCTTCCTCCTTGAATCGCTGTAGCACTAGACGTAGGTGCTCCAGGTGCTCTTCCAGAGTTCGACTGTAGATACAGACGTCATCCAGGTAGACTGTCACGAACTTATGTAAAAAGTCGCGAAGAATGTCGTTCATCATCCTCTGAAATGTAGCTGGTGCATTGCACAGCCCAAACGGCATGGCGACCCATTCCATCAAGCCATCAGGGGTCTGAAAAGCCGTCTTGTGAACGTCCTGATCACGCACTCGAACTTGCCAGAATCCAGAAGCGAGGTCGAGGTGTGTGTAAAAATTCGCGTCCTTAAGTTCGTCCAGAGTGTCGTCCACACGCGGTAGCGGGTAAGCATCTTTACGCGTAACCTCGTTAAGGCCACGGTAGTCAATGCACAGACGTAGCGAGCCATCAGCTTTTCGCACAAAAAGAATTGGCGAGCCGAACTCACTGTAGCTGGGGCGTATCAAACCAGCTTCCACCGCGTCTTTGAGCTGTCGATTAAGCTCAGCGCGCTCTGCGGGTGACAGTCGGTTCAAACGTTGACGTCGCATCGGGCCAATTGTTTCAATGGGATGATCCCACTGTCGGCTTACATGTGGAGAGTCGACAGGTTGCAGTAACTCCGGGAAGTCATCGAAGAGTATCGACCGGAAGTTGTCACGTTGTTCTGCTGTTAGTTCCTCTCCAGTGTGGAAGTCTGTCGATTGTTCGGCGGCTGACGTAAGTTCAATGACGTAAAAATCAGCATGACGTCCCCTGCTGCGGCGCGTCTTGCGCATAAGCTTCTGAACTTTCGTAGACGACAGGAGTAGACACTCAGGGCGTCGTTCCTCAAGTGTAGTCTCCACTGCTGTGCCGTCCATTAGTGTAAAAACTCTGGTTGTACCAAATTGTAAAGAGGCATGTTCGTCATCAAGCCATGGTAAACCCAGGATTAAATCAGCTGTGCGTAAATCACGTAAGACGTTGAAAGTCCGTTGAAACTCGTGTTGAGCCAGCTCAAAAGTGATGTCACAGACTGTCGTAGAAGTCACTCGTTGTCCGTTAGCGAGTCGAACTGGAGTCTTACTTGCAGACTTTCGAGTCTGTAAAGCAAAGCGTCGTACAAAGTCCTCTGACACAAAATCAAGTGTCGCAGCGCAGTCCACTAATCCAGAAATTTGGTGTCCGCCATCAAGAGTTTTCACAGTCAGCTCAGTTCGAATTAACGGGCGAGCTTCCGTGAGGTCAGTCAGTAGTGCTGTAGCTGGCGAAGAAAATTGTCGCAGCGTAGCGATGGACTGTTCCGAGTCGTCTGTTGGTACAGGTACCGAGTCGGGTTGATCAGGTGCTGTAGGTTCTGGTGAGTCGTTAAACGCACAATCTGCGTCGACTAACCACAGCTGTACAGGCCAAGGGGCTGGAGCAACCACCTCCTGTTGCGCTGGGTTCTCCAGTGACTGACGTGTAAAAAGCTGTGTCCTTGCTGGGAATTCTTGATAGAGTTTCCAGTGCTTAGTCACATGAGTAAATTTCGCCCACTTTGGTAGTACAAATACAGCCATCGTAGATGTCGGAGATGTTCGACGACAATCCTCAAAATGCTGCGCAATCTGCTCAGCTAACTCCCAGGTGGGTTGATGAACACCCGTTCTCCTGTTAAGTCTCTGTCTAGAATCGAGTCACTCGGCGAACAGTGAGGTAAGTCACCGTGCGAGTTAAGACCTTCATCATCAGCACATCCCTCCAACGTGAAGTTGAATCGTGCATGCAGAGGGTCAAAGACTGAGTCAACCAGTTTCCAATCAACTGAACGTCTGGTTACAGGTTTACGACTCTGTCTCTGCTTAGTCTGACGACGACGACCTGCTACTTGCGTTACAGGTGTCGCAACTGTAGTCGATGGAGATGTCGAAGGTGTGTCGACGACCTCTGTCGCTAACAATGTCTCAGAATGAACAGTAGATGTAGCCGGCTGCTCCAGTTCATTTGTAGAACAGCCTTGCCACCATCATTGCTTCTTAGGTTGCATCGGTGCCTTGCCTTTGAACTCCGGGCATTGGAACAAGCGGTGTCCCTTCTTGTGGCACTTGAAGCAGAGTCCTCCGTCCATGTGTCGCTTACGCTCCTCAGTTGTCATTGCATTTGCGAGTGAATTAAAATCTTCGCGGCCAGATGTCTGACCACGTCCACCATTGTTGCCACCTCCACGTCCACGTCCGCGGCCACGTCCACGGCCACTTTTGTTACGTTTCCAGATGTTAGAGGCTTCCTCGAGAGGGTCCTCAAAGTTGCGCTTGCGTGTAGGCTGGGCAGATGGTCCAGCAGCAGACCTCGCATTGCCCAGTTCCGGTGAGTCTGTCACGACGTCATTCAAAAAGTTTTGCAGCTCCACTAGCGTAGTCTGGTATCCTAGTTGAGCTCGGTGTGACTTAGCCAGTTTCTTGAGTGCATCGTTCGCTAGACCATTAATGAAGCGTACGCATTGTACCTCAGTTGTCAGGTGTTGACGAGACCGACGTAAGTAGTCGTTGTACTGTTTAGTGAAAACCGCGTAACTCATCGCGTTGCTCTGCGTAAAGTTCATTAAAGCGTTAATTGCGTCGTCCTGAATGTTCGGAAGAAACGTCGACTTGCGTAACTCCGTAACAAGCTCGTTGTACGTAGATGGAATTGGAGGCTGATTTTTCCGGTTCAACCACCAACCACCAAGGTGTCCAGAAAACTGTGAAGTAACCCAGAATACTGCATCGTACGAGTCAGCCGTAATTCCTAGCATAATAAAACGCTGAGGCTGTGCTTCGAGCCAATCCTCCAGTACATGAGGTATCCGACCATCCTGGTACGGTGAAGTAATAGCAGCCTTACGCTGAGTCTCCGTGAGGGTCACAGTTAGTCCAGCCAAGTTGTGGGTAGGCAACGACTTTCCCACTCGTAAATCTGTAGGTCCTTCTCCAGTCAGTCGGTTGATGTGTCCACGAATCAGCAGCCAGACAGAACCAGAGTCGACCGTCGTAAACCGGGAGTACATGAAGAACTGTCTCGGGATAGACGTGTCGTCTAGCATGACTGGAACATGTTGTGTGATTGCTCGATAAAAAGATTCCCACTGAGCCACGTAACCGAAGTGAAGTAATTCACTCTTGTGCTTCTTAGCACGAAGTAACCCAGTCTGTGAGGGCGTAAGTGTCAGACCGTCAATGTTGATGGATTCCGGGACGACGTAAGTGCCATCCGGATTAACTGTCGACTGTTCCAAAACAGCCTGCTCAACCTGAGCAGGTGTACGTAAGTTGTTCGTAGCAAACAGGACAGGAATAGAAGCCGAGTACACGTAAACAAGCTGTCGTCCTTGAGGTAGTGTAACGTTAACAGGTTCACCACTCAACAGCGTCAAATCATCCGATGTCAAAACAAGACCGGTCTCCTCGTATAACTCGCGAATAGCAGCGTCGACAGGCTCTTCGTTAGGTAAGACAGAGCCAGCAGGTAACCAAGTTTTACCAGAACGAGGCTCACGCTGAAACACCAACTTCAAGTCCGACGGTTTAGTTCCTCCGACATGAATTACCAAAACCACGTAATGTCCAGCTCCGAGAGAAGCCATCTCAACTTAATCAAACAACGTCGAGCAGATCAACGAGCAACGAAAGCGTGCGTCGACCAAAGAGCTCCGAAACCAGTGTGGCGGTTAGCCTCTGAAAGCTAAACGCTAGCACAAATCTGTTCTAGTCTGTCTAGTTCTGTTGTTGCAAAATGGCAATTGATGTTGTCGAGAGGCAATTGATGAGAGATGTTTCACTGCTGTACTTAGGCAGTAGATGTTGTAAGTGAACAAAGGAATTGTTAAAAGGTTTTGTCACCTCCCTCTACTGCACTGGGCTTAAATAGGTTTCAGCCCAGACTAGTAACGCCTGCAAGCTTCGCTTACGTGTCAGGCGTTAGTGCTGCTCAACCGTCGTCATCTGTCCTCGAGACACGGCCTGCCTAGCATTGGGTCTCACGACGCGGCTCCTTTTGCATTGGAGAGCTCGTTCTGGCGCGTCATCTGGCTGGTTAGATTAATTATGCATATCTGTACGTACCGGGAGGTACTGGTCGTACTGTAGCATCAGCACCATTACAATATTGCAGTAGCGACGTACCCACGAGTATACGTCCGTCCTGTGGAAAAGCACGAATTGGTATCCGTAACGAGTACCTGTACAATGTCCTGCAATGTACTGTTGCAGGACTGTACTCGTCACACTAGCTAACCAAGTTGCAGACGGACACACACCCAACACAACATACACCACAGGCTCAAACGTGTCGATTGGCCGCTGGACTTGGCCTTAAACCCTCATTCTACAAACCCTAGGGGAACCCATACCCTACACATACACCAACCTTAAAATTGACGCTCACACCCACAGCACCAAACACACACACACACACACACACACACACACACACACCTCTCACTAACATCCAAACACGGTGCCCTCCTCGCCCGCGCCGCGGAGGGCGGCGCGGACTTCACCTTCCACAAAAAAACACACAATGCTCACCAACATCCAATTCACCCACAAGTAAGAATTCATGTGGGGAGTCCACAACACCCGCCTCCTCACACACAACCCCACCCTACGCTGCCCCATGTGTGGCCAATTCACTAGCAACGGCCAGATGGCCGGTAACTGCCCAACCATGTCTGGCCTAAGACAGGACCGCCACAACAGTGCGCTACAACTCCTACTCTCCCTCTTGGAACGTCACAATGGCGGACGATGGGAGACAATAACGGCAGACTTCGGTAATAAACCCATCAAATCATTCACTCCCCCCACACCCACCCACACCCCCCTTGACTGCCATCCGCCTCACCCCACCCACATGCCCAGCCTCCTTGATTCTGTTGACGAAGGTCTCTCGCCCGACTCCCTGACCTCGTGCCCCGCCATCCTCCCCCCCGAGATTCCCCCCCCCGCGCTACGACCCCCCGCGCACAAACCCGATTTTATCCACCTCCTTGAACCTCGATTCGTTGGTCACACAAACGGTCGCCGCTGTCGTAGATTGGTACATATGTGGTATGTGGCCACATATGTCAACTATGCTTTTTCGGTACGCCAGTAAAGCGCACGCCTAATACGCAGAAGGTCGCGGGTTCGATACCCGGTGAGTCCGATCATTGAATGTAGGCGTGTCACGGCCCGAGATGAACCCCCACCTTGCACATTGGTTTCAGAGCCGGGCTGCGGTCCGGGGAGAGTCCGGGGGGGGCCGTGGTAGTGTCGTAGATTGGTACATATGTGGTATGTGGCCACATATGTCAACTATGCTTTTTCGGTGCGCCGGTAAAGCGCACGCCTAATACGCAGAAGGTCGCGGGTTCGATACCCGGTGAGTCCGATCATTGTATGTAGGCGTGTCACGGCCCGAGATGAACCCCCACCTTCCACACCGCCGATACTCATCCATTAAAAGCATTCAAATAGGAGAGTGGAAATACTGCACAAACCACAACCTCTCCCAAACAGCCCAACTTAAACGTGCCAAATACACACCCCTCGCAAATGCCATCCGCAGCCACTGGCCATGTACCGAGGTTGACATCCTCCCCATAGTCATGAGCCGCACGGGTACCCCGCACTCATCCACCATCACAAGTCTCACCTCTCTACTCACACTCCGCACAGACCCTCCTGACAAACTTATCTCCAAAGCACGACTCGACACGTCTCGCATCCTTCACTACAAACACACCTCCACAAGCACACTGTCCAATGGCTACACCATGTCCTACTTGCATACCGCATCAAATCCCGAGCGACCTCTTGCCGAGCACCCACACAACGCACCTTCGCATGCCGCTAATTGCACGCAGCCATCAACCCGCATTGTACACTCCCCGGGGGGGAGTAAAACCCCTGAACACCCTTGGAGAGGTTGGATTAAGGAGGTTAACGGTCTAGCCCTGACTTGTAAGTTTCATGTATGGCACAGTTGGGAGGGCCCAGAGACAGCGACCGGCGCATACGGTATTTGGCGTAAAGGCGCCCGCCGGCGGCGCAGCGGCGGCGGTCCCGGAGGGGGGTGCGCTCGCAGGCCCGTCGGCATCCCCTCACCTCCCCGTGGTGGGCGCTGGAAACCCCGTAGCAGTGCAAGGCCTGGCACGGTAGGGGGCTAAGAGGGCCGACAGCTCGATCCGTGGGATTAGCAGCTGTCGGGAAAGCCCTGTACAGAGGGCTTTTGAAAAAAGAATTTCTGTGCACTACCGGCGCCAAGATCTCCCGCTCGGCCCGTCCGATATGTTTTTTTCGCGTACAAATACTCCTAGATACAGCCTTACTTTGAGGGGTGGGGCCTGTACTACGGAAGGGTTTGATGGCGAGGAGGGTACGGCCGGATCAGCGGTGGGAGGCGGGTGTAGGAGCTGGTGGTGGCCAGCCGGGTAGCAGCGCCAGGAAAGGGCGCTCGCTAGCCGCCGACCAGCCATGTGCCGGTCGAACCTTGCCGAGGGGTGAGGCAAGACATGGCACACGCCGGTGGCTAGTCGCAGACGGAGGAGCGGCTATATGAGGCGGCGGCGATCCTCAAGATCAGCCGCCGCCGGAAAGCCATGTACGGAGGGCTTTTTTCGGATACTAAAAAAACCATGTCCGTACCCGGCGTCGAGCTAGCTGGAGAGCAGCACCAGGGCAGGGCGCTCACTAGCGCGCCGCTACGTCGTCCAGCGTCATCTCCCGGGGGGAGGAGTTAGCTGGGACGGCAAGGAGGACGGTCGCGACGGGAGGAGCGACACGATCTGGCGGCGACGACCCTTTGGGTCGGCGCCGCCGGAAAACCCGGCACGGAGGGTTTTGTTTAATTCAGGGCGCCCGCGGCCCGCCGGATCCGGCTACGGTGACATGCCCCCCCCCTCTTCGACACCCACTACCCCGACAGACCTTCATACTCCTAGGGGTCCTTGAGCGTGGGCCCGGGTGAGCGCGGAGGCCCCCGCTCAAGAAAAGGCTGGTCGGTGGACGCGCGATCTGAGGGGGGAGGGTACGGCCACATGCCGGGAAACCGACAGGTACCCGGGTACCCGACAGAGAAAAAACCGGGGAAATGAGCGGGGAAAATCCAGGCGCGGAGGCAGGAGCGCTAGTTTTTTCTATGTATGTGTGTCTCGGTCCCCCCCACCTGCCCTCGAGGTGATGGGGGACCTCGACACGGAGGACCGCCGCGTCGGTGGACGCGGCAAGACCTTGGGGCGGGGTTTACGGGATGGAGCGGCGGGATCGACGAGCGACCGCGCGAAAAGGGTTTTTTTGCCAGCCTTTCCCCTCCTACCTTCGGCAAGACCGAAGTCACGCGGGAGCTAGATTAGGCTGGCCCGTCGTCCCTCCCGAACGCCGACCGGCCTAGGCCGGTCGACACCCCGGCTCGGCGGGAGCGGGCCGTGCATCGTGAAGGTCGAGCAGCAGTTTAGTTTTGCATTTCTAGACAAGTGGATTTATTTTTAGATCTGTTTTTCTTGATTACAAAATTATTACGTTGTTACTGCTTAGGTGGGGGGACTGTGGCAATTACTGCGGTTGCTTACATTTATATAACTCCCGAGGAACGTCGACACACATTGCAGATAGGTGTGTCGATAAGAAATGTACCTGGTCGGAGAGACCCGGGCCCAACTTGCTAATAAGTCCTGTATGGCGAAGTAGAGTGGCCCGTGAGACAGCAGCCGGTCCAGTTTGCCGGGACATGTTGTAAACAATTTCAATTTCAATTATTTCAATTATTTGGCGTAAAGCGGCGCATACGGTACATGTTGTAAACAATTTCAATTTCAATTTCAATAAATTGAGAAGCCCCACCGGCCCGCGAGGCAGAACGAGTACCCGTACATATCATTCCCTTCCATCATGCGCTTGCTGTAGTACTAATCTCATCAATCATATTACTGTATAATACCTATCTTGGTTACAAGAAGAACAAGATGACCACGGACAGGGAAAGTGGGAGGGGAAACAAAAGGGCAAGAGTGACAAGAGGATCACGGAATCCAAAGCATGGCAAAAGGAATGCACCACAGTGTGCACAAACCTAGCAGGTTAAACTAAAGAAACTCCTAGTGCCTCGGGGATATGTGTATGATAAGTACTACATTTGTATGACTAATCGTACACCAAAGTCTCGTAAAAAACGGGTCAGCCCCACGCGAGGAAAAGTTAGTACTTCGTCAAACTTTGGCAGCGTGTACCTGAGGGTGTTCTCTGCTTAACTCCGTTGACTCTGAACCTGGGGTGGTGCGGAAGCGGTTAAAACGTGCAATTTGCCGAGATCGCATGTCGGCGACCCACCACCACCACCTTGAGGAAGA
Source organism: Tetraselmis chui (assembly GCA_026401115.1). NCBI lineage: Eukaryota > Viridiplantae > Chlorophyta > Chlorodendrophyceae > Chlorodendrales > Chlorodendraceae > Tetraselmis > Tetraselmis chui. The sequence goes on along the minus strand of JAPMLY010000058.1, from coordinate 356,061 downwards.
CCGTAACGACAGGAGCGCGCGTCTCCGCCCGTAGAGCCCCTCTTCAGCCCCTAAATGATGGTGCACAACGACAACAACCTTACCGAACCTACGGGCTAGTCGGCGAGTCTATCGGTGAAGGCCTGTGGGTGGCAATTTGGGATAGCATGCCGCCGAAACACGAGTCGGCTCGCGCTTTTCGCGTCGAATCCGACAACGCAGGCCGTTTAACCCCAGCACCAACACAAACCAGCAACGCACAACGCGTTGCAGTGCGAATGCCCTTTCAACCCCCCCGGCCAACGGTGCAAATTCCCGGTGCAGTTACGGAGAGTGCGTTACTAGTACCAATTATTACAGGGTCGGTAGTGAGTGATACCGGTCCGCCGACTATCGAACCCACACTACCTATCGACCTTATGTCGTGGGGGTCCTCCGCTAACTCCACCTCCAGCGACACATCGCCACCTACCGAGGTGGGGGAGATACCCGGTAACACCAGCGAAGCCCTCGATATGGAGGTCGGCTCGTCCGACGACGATGGCGACCCCGCTCTCCCCGACGATACCGCCAAGGACGCCGTGTGGGTCCCACCCGTACCTGGCGACACCGTCACATTACGTCAACCCATGACAATAAACCCAATACCGAGGATGCTCGTGGGTTTCATATCAGCGAGCACCGTGGGTTTCTCCTTCTTGTAATTTCTGTGTGAAGCTATGGGCAAGGTCAACGATCGTGCCAACCGCACCGCGCGTCAGTGTGTGTCAGCGCGCGCCAGTGTGTGTGCCAGTGTGCGTGTGCGTGTGTGTGTGTGTGTGTGTGTGTGTATGTGTGTCAGTGTGTATTAGTGTAGGTGTGCCAGTGTGTGTCTGTCATTGTGTATTTGTGTCCGTGTGTGCGCCTGTGTGCCTGTGCGTCAGTGTGTGTGTGTGTGTGAGTGTATCAGTGAAGGCTGTAATTATAATCACGAAAATGTTAACCATTATTGTCATTGTCTCCAAGCAATAAGCACAACTGTTATGTCCTTTTCCGGCCGGCAGACTTCATCAGCAATGTATGCATCGCGCATGGTCGCGGTTAATGCAAGAAGGTGCGATCAGATAGATTAATTTTCAGAGGGGATGCTCGCGTTTATCCAGTGTTTACAGGTAGTATGCACAGCCACATCTGTCCTAGCAACTTCACCATACAGTCGGAACAAAAGAGAGTTGGTTCCGACTAGCGACTACATTACCCGGTATTTGCGCTACCGACTGTTGGAAGCTAATCAAGTTTCACGTCTCCGCTTCCCACCCCTACTCAGCTCTAACTATCAAGAACTTCGCTGAGATTTTAAGTAGGGCTTTGGTCTACAACGGGCTACAAGATCACGTTGTGCCGGCCCAACGTCGGGGAAGGACATTATCCGTACCTTTGGCCGAACCGAAACGGATCCTCCAAGACGAGCGCGCCCACGTCCCCGGTAACTTGGGCCGCTCCAAAAAGGGCCGAAGCAAGCAAGCTCGCTGCCTCCGGTGCTACCGCGACGAGGGTGTCCTTCACTAGACGTCTTTTTACTGCGTGCAGTGTGAGATTCCCTTGTGTATGCCCGGCTCCCGCCATAGCCGCGACTGCTTCGAGCACCACATGCGACTAGACCCGGTCGCCCTTGGCAACGTGAAGCGGGTCCGCACGGAATAAACACGCCCCACTTATCCGCCCCCGCTATCCAATATCCTTCTCGCCTCCACTGTTAGGCGGGCGTGGTGATATCATACCGTAGGATAGGGATGGTCGCTCGATCTGTAGCCGAAGTCGGTGGTGCAGACGATACTGAGCTTAGGCGTGTCTGCCGCTACTTTAGATATTCACTGACTGTACTTAGCGGTATTTAACAGAAAAAGTATTGATTATGAAAACGCGTAATCATACAGGCCGATGTATGATATATCAGATCATACACATATCCCCGAGGCACTAGGCCACGCCGAGAATGCAACACGTGGAGGCGACAAGCGGCGCCTCACGCGCCGCTCGAGGAAGCACGGGGACGCTTGCGGCCCATGGCGCGGGTGAAGAGCGCCGTGGCAGGAGAAGGCATCCCAGCCGAGGAAGAAGCGGCCTCCACGCCGTCCGCAGCGGCGGACAAACCGCGCAAGACGTTGTCCGCGTGAGCGACATGGACGGCGAGGGGGACCTTTCGACGCGAGGAGGCCAACAACTTGCCCACATGCATCCCTTTACATGCGGCGGCTGCCTACTTGGCTAGCTCCTTCAGGAAAGCCGTGGCGTGGCCGCCGAGAGTACCAAATTCAGTGACTGCAAAAGGAATCAAACGGATGTCGGGGCGACTCCGCACCCCCTTCGAGTACCTCTCGAACTTGGTCTTCTCAGCATGGCAGAGAGCGACTTCGGGTGACGGGGGGCTAGAAACGCCGAACAAACCGGAAACCACGGCATCAAGGGCAAGTTTTGAGCCTCGGATGCCGTGATAGTGCAAGACACCCACATCCGCGGGGAGACCGTCGTTGCCGTTGGGGAGTTGAACTAGCATCGCGGGATCTGTGCGAACCTCGACGCCAACCCCGAGTGCGCCACGAACCTCGGAGATGATTTCCGCAAGGGCCGTCACTACCCAAGAGTGAGCGGTGTGGACCGAAGCATCTCCGCCGCATCGAGCCAAATGGTCCGCAAAAGCAGTGGCCCACGCATCGTCCGACATGTCAATACCCGCCGACGAGAACACACCCCGCATAGCTTGAACAGAGAGATGGCAAGAAGCACAAGCAGTGGGGGAGCGTAGAGTAGAGAGGATGCGGGATGAGGGTAGGCCGAAGATGCGACAGACCGCGACGCGGAAAACTGCGTCGTAGTGCTCAAGGAACTTATCACGGAGCTCGCCCAGGCGACCCGACGTAGGCGGGTTCGAAGCCAAAATGCAAGGACGCCGTGGCCGAGACGAGATACAAAACGCCTAGACTCCGGCCGAGCGCGGTGGGAGAACGTTGGAGCGAGCTTCGCGAAGCGAAGCAAGTTGACGCGCTCACTAATGTCGGCTTGTAGCTTTGGAAAGATGTCCGTGGCAAACGCAGAAAGGGGTACGAGCGAGGGTAGGCCATCAAGAGACCGACCAATCTCCTCGTTGTTTGGTCGGGCTTCGGCTACGCAGCCTGCGCGAGCCAGCGTTGGACGTTGCGGGGGGAGCATCGCTAAGGCTGTGGTTATCAAGGGTTCAGACCCGGCGACAGCGTGAGAACCGCATGCAACATCTAAGCGCGCCCACGACGAAGTGAGTTCTAACGACCACATGGGTTCGTTGTCGCCGTTGTCTCCGTCCGGTGTACCATGCCTTCGGGACATCGCTGTGGTCATAGCAGTCACTAACCGTCCATACATGGTCGGAACCATCGGAACTTCGTCTTGGGAATCCTCACGCACGCGAGCATCTTGTGTTGTAAGGAAGCGGATAGCTGAGCCCACTGCCAAACCGGCCGCTCCGACATGGGCCGCATCCCCGCCAAGGCAACAAAGTCCCCCACCCCTATGCCTCTGAAACGTATGGGAAGAGACATCTCGGAGCGAGTGTTGCGGGGTAGGCTAGCTGCGGGAAGGCCCAATATCTCAGCTGCCACATCTAGGGTGACATTGTCAGCGCGTGCGAGGAAGGTCACGACGGTGTCACCGTAGCCCTCGCCCCTGCCAAGACCTCGGGGGACTTTACGGGCAAAGTGTCCGAAGCGGCGGTTGCAATGCTGATGGATACGAAGCGCATTGTGAGAGTGTCGGTGATCCGCTAGACCCCTTAGACGTTCGCCGTAGGCCTCATACTTAAGGCCGTTTCGAACACGTATGGAGCAAAATCGGATGTACCCATTGGCCCCCCCAATACTTTCGTCCCTTCCGTGGAGACATTTACTCCCCGCATGTGGCCGTTGGGTAAGTTATCGAAAGCATCACCGACACCCAAAGGGGAATACAAACAGTTTTTGCGGATGGTTACTGTGAGGCCGACGCTAGGTTACTGTGAGGCCTACTGTATAATACCCGTATATCGACTTTCGGAATTAAAATTAATATATGCGTTAGCTACATGGTACCTGTACGGGTACCCAGACCTTACCAGGTACAGGTACCGCGGAGCGATACCTGTATAGCCCTGCATAGGTGTTGATTTTTGCATACAGGTACAGAGGTACCCGCCATCAAATCGAAATTCACACGAGTAAAAGATAATTTGGAACGTACAATTACGATAAGCGGCAGTGCTTCGCTGTCACGGTAGCTAGTATTTAAAATCAGTATGTCTTCGAAAAGCAATTTCAAACTCTACCAGTACGTGCGCAAACTACTGTCAAACTTGGAAAGAATGTTTCTTTCCCGCCTCGCCTGTGGCCATTCTGTCCACGACAGTGTTGCGTGGCAGCTCTTCTGAGCAGATGGGCGACATTAAACCTGACCACAACTACTCCTTCCGGCCTACACACAACGTGGACCCAGCAAGCCTTTGCGAGGTGAGCAAGCTACACCTCAGCCCAATTTACGACGCTGTCAACATGACGAACTCAAGCTTGACCGCTGGGTTTCAACTTCCGCCAAGGCTCGTAGTCGGTGGATGCTCCGACTCGACGTCTTCTTTAGCGAGAAAGAGTACCGGCAAGTCCGGCACGTCCCCCGTGCCGCCCCCGCCGACCGCCCCTTCCGCGACCTCCCTTCAGGCAGAGCCGGCCGGACGTGCAATGGGCACGGCCAACTCTGCTTCTGCGCAAGCATCTGCGTCGAAGAAAGGTAGACATCCCCCGCATTCGCCTCAACGTAATTATCGAGGCTGGGCTCTCGACAGCGTTGCCTCGAAACCCCTACTTTATTTTCCTTAAGGTATTTTTCAGCCTACGGTCCACGGGAACCGCCAGTTATCAAAGTCCCTGCCAGCGCAGCAACTCACACGTGACACCGATCCCCAAGACCCTCTCCCCCTCCCCCCCTCCTGGTTACACCCCACTGCCGTTCATTTCTATCATCTGCTATGTTTCTCCATGTTGTTTATCTCTGTCTCACATCCCTCGTTACACATCTGTCGTAGCTGAGTGAGTGGCCTCGTCAGCGCCCTCCCTGGTATTTAAGTACTGTGTTAATTTGCTATCGACAGATGTCGCTCAGACATCCACTCGCGACTACCGCATGCACTCATCGTCTTTGTCGTTTCCTCCTCCGTAGCCTGCATACAGCCGAATACAAGCATTGTCTTCCTCTGCAAGGATATATCTTTGCCCTGGTTCCGTCACTCCATCTACCCAGGGCACGTCTCCCCTCCATTGACTTTGGCGGGCAGACACATACAAACAGGGGTATTCAGGGTTTGCATTAGAACCGCGTTTCCGAACTGACAGATAAGCTTTTTCTCCTGGCCAAGTGTCTTTCGCCTGACGGCTCTGAGCCCTTTCCCCGGCCCGTGATAATTTCGTATCGTCTATTCTTGCGTGCTTATTCGGCATATAATTCCTTTGGTTGTTGCACGCGCCTACACTTCTCGTCCCTCTATCGCCCCTCGTCGGTTTCAATCTTACACGCGCCGCGCGTGCTACGCGTGTTTGGGACGCTTGCCTACTCTGCCAGGCTGTCAGTACGGTACCTGGCGTGAGGAGGTAAACAACGAGGAGGGAGTGTGTACCAGTACGTGTGGCGACTTTTTTAACAATACTTCTTAATTTACTGTTTTCGAGAGACTGTTGAGTTTAACCCACCACCGCTTTGGCGCTCGGTCTACCCGCAACTGGTCGTCGCACACCGAGTTGTTTAGTTTCTCTTGGGACTCGAATGCGTATGCCCTGTATCCTTGCCGTTGCTGACTGCTAGTGCCTCACTGCATTTCCCTTTCCCTCGCAGGTCAGCCCTGGTCCGAGACCGAGCACCTAGCCTTCATCTCTGGCCTTAAGAAGCTAGGCAAGGGCAACTGGCGAGGCATATCTCGCTACTACGTTCAGACGCGCACGCCGACCCAAGTGGCCAGCCATGCCCAAAAGCACTTCATGCGCCTCAACGGCGTCACGAAGCGCAAGTCGAGGTTCAGCATCCTGGAGCAAGCGGTGAAGCTCCTCCCCTTTTCTCCGCGGTAGTAGTCAGGTGTTGCGTACTTTCGCCCAACCAGGCTATTTCGTCATACGACGCTTTCCTAAACATGTGTTTGAATTTTTGTAGGTTATATCCCAGGGTCTGCTTCCTGAGAAGACCGCAACCTCAACGCCTCGTCAGCCAGTCGCAGTATCGCAAGCCCAGCCAGTACCAGCTCAGGCCCAAGCCCAGCCCCCTCCCCCGGCGGTCCTGACACACCCTCCTCAGTGGGGCCACCCTGCATGCAGCTTCCCGCAGCCTATCCTGCAGCCAGGCCATCATCAGCTGATGAGTACAGTGCCTGTGTACCCTGCTGGCATCTTTGCTGGGCAGCCAATCACCTTCCTCCCTGCTGCCTTCGCCATGTCCATGGACGGACGGCTGATCTCAGGGCAGCCTGGACCAGGTGTGCCTGGCATGCCTCAGATGGCGATGCCAATGCCGCCCCCCAGCGTGGAGCTGCCCCGCAGCAACCAGCCGCCAGTGACCCTCCCCATTCAGCCGGCCATCAAGACCACTAGCACCCCTCCGTCCAGCGCCCCTCTAAAGCTGCCTGCGCCCATTGACTTCTCCCCCGTCTGCAGACCCACTGCTCATCTGGCCAGTAAACCCAAGGCAGGGGACCTGGTGGACGTGACCAAGGCGTTGGGCGCCAAACCCGAACATGCTGGGCCTTGGGGCGGGAAACCCTCTCTGGGGTCCGCATTCCAGCTTCCCAAGGCCACTGCCTGCTGATTTCAGGCACAGTCTGACGGCACGTGGCCATGATTCCTCACCAATGATGCCGGCTCCATCGACAAACACGACCTGCCGCAATTATTTGATGCCCCAACCGACTAAGGTGACCCATTCGTCTAATTCCGCGCGCTGAGATTCTTCGCCGCACAATAAACACCTCAAGACCCCTTCTCTTGTACACTAAGTCGATTTATCCACCCCCGCCACGCGCCGCCTGATTGTGCCCGGCCTGCGTGTGGTTGTAGTATTTGTATCAGAAGCTTGCTGTACTGTATTGCGTAGAAAGATGTTATAGCTGAAGAAGGAAAAAGAAAAATGCTGTATTTCAGTATGAACGTCCGGCCAGCACCCCAGCTGCTGCTGTGAGCCAAACGAGATGCTTCTTGACCTAGGTAGAGCTAGTAGGCAAGCTTCTTGGCTAGGCTAGTATAGTAGGCTGCTGGTCCCCAGTCCGTTCATGACCAAGCTTTCTATCCTTAGTACATAGTCTTTTAATGACATCAAAGCCATTGCATTCCACTTCGCCTCACCTTACACAGCCACACCATGCAATATTGCCAATCCTCGTTGTGCGGTTATTGGACCAAAAGCAAGATGCTTACACAAGTCTGACCCTCGCAGTATTTTAGGTGTATAAGTGAACCACAGCTTTTACCCTCACTTACGTTTCTGCTCCTTTGGCTTCACGGCTCCTTTTAACCCTTCCGTGCGGCCGCCCTTGGCAGCGGCCCCCGCAATCACCGCCGCGATGTCCGCAAAGTCGTCCTGCACGTACTCATCCTCCACCTTCACCCGCCTCTTCCCCGCTGCCTTCTTCGACTTCTTCAGTGCACTCCCCGTTGGCTTCCCTTTCTCTGCCGATCTTGCATTTCCCGCCAGCCCCGCTGTTGTCACCACCGCAGGCATCAGCAGCCCACCAGTCGGCAGCTGCGCGGATATATCCTCACCATCGCCCGAATCACCCTCCTCTCCAGCCCTAGGCGACGCCTCCATCTCCTCTACCCCCCTCACATCCTCGTCTATCTCCTCTTCGCTGCTGCTACTCTCTTCTTTCACAAGCGCTACCGTCGCCAGCGCATCCACCGCCTCCATCTTCCTCATTTCGATGGCCGCTGCTCGCCACTGTGCCCTACCTGTGGTGGGCGGATCACCAGCAGCAGGAGGGACACCGGCTGGCACACTGGCGTGCTTGCGGATGCGGGCCTGCACGCGTGCGGTGCTGTGCCTTGCAAGCGCCGCCTCCAGCTGCTCCGTGAGCTCGACCACCTTTTGCGACGATACGCTGATGCAATGCTCCACCATCTCAGCTGCGATGCCCACCCCGCCCCGCTTCTGAATGGAGCACAGCTCCTGCTGCTTGTTCAGAACGCAAGTCAACTGCCCCGACATCGTGGCCTCCTCCTTCAAGGTAGGGTCCACCGCCACACAAGTCCCGTCCTGCACCACCACATGGAACACATCCTCAGACCCTCTCCAAATCCACATACACACACACACAAACACACACACACGCACACACACACACACACACACACACACACACACACACACACACACACACACATGCACGCACGTACTGCAACGCACGCACACACGTTTTCTCTTATCAAATGTACAGATCCTTTCAAAACACACAGAAGCACAAATATACACGCACACATATACACACCCGTAATACAAAGTACCTCACACATTACTAAACATACACACACACACACACACGCACACACACACACACTCACACACACACGCGCGCGCGCACACACACACACAAACACACGAACGCATATAGACACACACACACACGCACACAAACATGCAAGCACGTACTGCAACGCACGCACACATGTTTTCTCTTAATATCAAATGTACTTATTTTTACAACACACAAATAAGCACACATATACACGCATACATAGACACACACACACGCACATCCGCAATTCCAAGCACCTCACACATTACTACACACACAAACACACGCATGCGCGCTCGCATACACACACACACACACACACACACACACACACACACACACACACACACACACACACACACACAGCGACTTGGCCAATCTGGAAGCCCACCTCAAAGAGTGCGACTGTGACCGCAAGAGGGACGTGGTGGATCGTCAGAGGTACCGGCTCCTTTACATCACTCGGGTGGACCGTTATCTCTGTCCCAGTGGGTCCACCGATTGTGACCTGCGGAGAAAGGAAGGATTTAGAGAGGGAGGAGAATACAGTGAACTGAGGTGGCGGCAGTATAGTATAGCATAGGATAGTGAGAAGGGGGAGGGTCTGATATTTCAATGAGAATGAACATGAACTTACATCTGGGCGACGGAAGACCGTGAGGGCGGAGAGTGCTGCGAGCGCACACACGTCCGTGAGGTTCCCATCATGGTCTAGCACATGGATGGTGCACCTGACGTGCCACACCTTCCTGCCCGATAAAATGACCAGCGCCTCGGTGTCCAGTGCTCGACTGTCACGCAGGCTGCGCTCAATGATACGCGCCACCTCCACCGCCGCCTCCCCCGGCCGCCCCACCTCAAACTCCTGCGTCGCCATCGGGCTGAACTCCACCTGGAACTGAATACTCCCCTCACTGGGGCGGTCAGGGTAGGGCTCCTTGATCTCGGCAGTCACTACCGCCATTGCCATCGTATTGCCCAGCGTCACCGTCGCGGAGCTGTCATCCAACGCGAACTGCACACAGCCACATACATGGCTTACAATTCAAGCAACGGTGACCGTGTCCAGACAACTTCAGAGTCCTTCGCAAACCCAGTCAGCCTATTCCTTCCCACCATCCAGTCGGTGGGTTTATGCATGCCTATTGCATCCTGGAGCCAAGAAGATAACCCACCTTGATGTCCACCGGTCGATACTCATAGGGCGTCCTGCCATCCACCCGCAAGCTGCTCTCCGTCAAAGCCTGCGTAAATGAATGTCCATGTGAGACAATTAATGTAACCCTCTGACACACACCGAACTCCAGCGGTGTATCAGGAGGCTATGTCACTGTGTGCGAGTTGGTGCTGTGCGAGTTAGTGCTCTACTTGTGTTGTAGTGTACCTTGAGGATGAACTCCTTCTCGTTCCGCGAGACTACCGAGTTTCTGTCCTTCATCGCGATCCCGTTCACAGCGGTCTAGCCGCCCTAAAGAGAGGGTCGTGAGGCCTTTACGGGGTGACGGCGCTTCGTAGGGTTAGTTAGGTTGTTTGTGGAGGCCCGGCTGCTGTCGGCGGGCTTGTCGTAAACAGCGACGGCAAGGGCGGTTCGTGCGTCTAGGAGAGGACTCGCAGTAGCGCCACCATCAAAAAATGTTAACCTTGAATCAGGACAGCTGTGCTCGACAGTGCATCGCTGTTTTCGCTGCGGCCGACCTCGTGTGATGTCGGCGCGCAGACTAAATAAAAAACCATCTCACCCTCGGCGGCGGACCTGATACATGCATATTTGTAAACAATTATATGTTGAAATTATTCCATTCCAGGTTCTGATGTGTAAATTGATTACAATAATAAGGAGAACAACATGAACAGTGACAGGGAAAATGATGGGAGGTTCTGGTACCGTATATTTGTTGAGACGCAGATGCAAAAACGCCGATTATGCATACGCGGCGGCGGCAATTTGACGACGTGTATTCATAATCGAAATGCGTTTTCGATTATGCATAACCGTCGCCGATTATTCATAATCGGCGTCCGCATATGGCAAATCCATCCAAAATCCGAAAATAATTAGGGTTTCTCAAAAACGGGCAACGATTATGCATAATCGTTAACTGTCTTAGCGTAATCGGTGAACGAAAGCACCGAATTCGGAGAATTGGTGTTGACAAACTTTACTACTATGAATAGTAGTTGAAAAACTTACAAAATCGGTGACAGCTTGTGCAAACACGATAACCGCAGGACCGATTTTGTAAAATCGTTCGCAGACTTTGCATAACCGATATACTGCAAATTTCCGATTATGCATATAACGGTGTTCTGATAAACCATGTATGCAAAACAGGGAGCATCAGCATCGCGCCGCGCCGCCCCGCGTGATATACCCGTACCCATACCCGTACCCGTACCCGTACCGATTCTGCTCGAGAAGCTCACGCGGGAGCTACATCGAATTAAAACCCTATAAGAAGCAGACCTTTATAATCTCACGCGTTATGCGTAATCGAAAACGCATTTTCGATTATGCATACGCGTCGTGTTAACTTGACGCCGCGTATGCATAATTGGTGCAGATTATGCATAACCGAAAATGGCGTTTCGATTTTGCATAATTGGCATCGATTTTCCATAATCGGCGTTTTTCCATCTGCGTCTCCACATACACTTCTCCACAAAAGTCCGTACAAGATTTCACACCTTTGCATATGAAAAATACAATCATACGTCGACTTTATTGACAATTCTTATGAAATCCTAGGCAATGCTTTGACGCCCAAAATGCATTGCGCCGACAAACACGGCGGACGAATTCGAGCACTGTTGGGCTTGCGTACTTGGGGTTATCGCACCCGGGCGACACGCTCTTTCAAACATGCGCCGTGACGGTTAGACAAAAAGAGTAACGGGCTCAAAGCGCCGCAAAATTAATGATTGTGCGACGGCGCCCGCCGGCGGCACAGCGGCAGCGGCCCCGGAGGGGGTGCGCTCGCAGGCCCGTCGGCAGCCACCCCCACCCCTCGACTCCCGTGGTGGGCGTTGGTAACCTTATAGCCGTGCCATGCCTTTCACGGTTGGGGGCCAAATGGGGTGAAATCAAGCGGTTGCGATCCGCATATCAACACTTATCGGGAAGCCCCAGTGCAAAGTGCTTTTCAAAACATCATTTGTACGCCATGGTCATGATCTAATGCCCGGCTAGTCCGATATTTCTTTGCAGTGCTAGATACTCCTCAAATGCTATCATGTCTATGGGTGGGACCCGTATCGGATGCGTATTTGGGAGGCGATGAGGGTACTTGCGGATCTGAGTAAGGCAGATTGCCTAGGGTTATCGCAACGGCACTCAAATTATAGAGGCGGCCCCTTGACAACGTAAACCAATGGGATGGGTACGGGCTGATTTCGCACGATTCGATAGGTGTCGGAAACAAACGGAGGCGGATAGGGGACAAGAGAAAATATGGCGCGGAGGCAGGAGCGCCAACCTGACACCGTTTTCAACTATGGAGTATGGATTTCCTTTCTCCCCATCCCCCGGAGGGGTAGGGAAGTCTAGGGGGGTAGGGAAGGCTAGGAGACGAGATGCGACGGGAGGAGCAACGATATCTCGGACGGGGGAGCGAGCGGATCTGGACGGAACCGTCGACAACTTGTGCGAGGGGGGTATTGCATGCCTCCCCCCCCCCCCCCCCCCCAGCTCCGGCACGACTGAAGTCGCACAATAGCGAAGGTCGGTTAAGCCCGTCGCGACGAGCGCCAACTGATCGGCTTGGGTGTTCAGCGCCCTCGCATCAGTTGGATTAGGTTGCGCATTGTGGAGAATAGCGATAACTTATTTTTCATAATAGTGTACATTTACTGTGTACTAGCATGCATTTGACGGTATTGTTACTGCCATTGGAGAGGTTGGGATTTGTGGTTTCTTGACGTATATCCTACGATCAAAACGGCACTCTAGAAGGCCTAATCACATGGGCGTCCGACGACACCGGCCGTTAACTTGGGGATTGTTGTAAAGAATTTCAATTTCATTTCATTTTGCGACGGTCGAGTGAATATGATGCACATGCGACGGAGAGGGAGGTGTTGGGAACACCAATGTTGGGAAAACGCACGAAATTGCGTATATCCGACCTACCACCGTCAATACGTAATACGCACAACCCAAAAGCAAGGGCAAGCCGTGCCCGGCCACAATATTCAAAAGGTCATAACTTAATGATATGAGCTCAAATCGTTTTTATACTTTATATCGTTGGACGCGCCTTTTCAATGCGCGTCGAACGCACCTACTCTCGGGTTCAAAACCCCCACAAATCGATTTTCTGTGAATTGCTATATTTTCCGGGATATATTTCGGCAAAGCTAAACCGCAGTGTGACGATTACTGTCAAGTAACAATACATTACATGGCTTGTACAATTATTCGTTACTCATTTGATTTTTACTTTTCCATCAAACGGATGCACTGCGGTTACGTCGCCACTGCAATTTAGCTCGAGGGCTCTTTAAATTATTGTTCAACCAGTACCTCCCGGTACGCACATTACGCACATTCAATCTAACTTGCTTCACGACGCGGTGGACGCGTTGGTCTGATTTTATGAGACAAACAAGCCGCGTCGCTAGTTTGTTTAGACCGTTACAAGAGCCCTAGCGCATGCCACGAGGACCACGTAGACCACGCGAGAGCAAGCGAGAGCTACTCATGCTAGACCTATTTAAGCCTTGTGCACTAAGTGCCGTGGAGGGAGGTGACAGACATAGTTTACTATTTATTTTTATTACATTATGACTTTACTTACTCACAATTTGTTAGACATTCCCCATTTCTCTTCATGTGCCCTCTCATTTGCAGCGACAACAGCAAGCAACAACATATTTGTGTCAGCATTTAGCTTGAGAGGCAAACTGCTACACTGGTTTCGGAGCGTCTTCATCTTCACACGCTTTGTTCGGTCGACGTTGCTTGCTTGATTTGACATCGCTTCCGTTTGTCCCGGTAATAATATTGTAGTCGTAATGCCCGTCGGAGGAACCAAGGCCTCATATATCATGCTCGTGTTACACCGCGAACCTCGTTCCGGTAAGTCGTGGTCGAAGGTGTAGTGCTTATAGCGTGTGTCTCAGGCCGGGTAAGTGTAGCGACATGCGCTCACATGAACGTGCCGCTACCGGCGAGATGCCGATAAAAAAACGGTTCCAAATATATTGTATAATGTACTTGTCTGACATGAAGTGGGAAAAACTATCCACGGGCGAATTAGCCGACGCATGAGAGCGACCGGCGAGGAAGAAGCAAAGCCATCAAGGTCGCGTGGCGCCGGGCGCTTTACACACGCTCTTCTCTTTTTTACGTGGGAGATGGTTAAACAGTCGCGGACAACTAGCTCGAAGGCGAAGCGTGGTGTCGGTTGGACGATGAATTACTAGCTTGGCGCCGAGCGCTTTACACACGCTCTATTCTTTTTCAGGTGGGAGTAGGTAGGACTAGTGTGGCGCCGAGCGCTTTACACACGCTCTTCTCTAGCGTAACTTGGTGGAGGGCCCATAATCTGTCGGAATTGTGAACGTAGGTCGTGCCAGCCCCACAAGGGGGCCGGGTGTGGTAACTAGAGAAGTGAGAAGGGGAGAGATGGCGGCCGGCGAAGGCACCGGCAAGGCCGGCCGACCGCCACTAGTAGGGAATAGAGTACCGCTAATAGCATAACACTAAGTACTAGGATGACAAATAGCTACCTTGTACATAAGCACTAGGCAACGGAATAGTAATGCTGACATGGTCTCCCAAAGGAAACCGGCATTACTGTGACCGTCGGCGATTTGACCGTGTTTAGGGGAGCCTCTCTTCGGGTTACCTTACTTGGTGACAAACTTCAACGTGTGTGCGTGTACTCGACTTCCGTTCATGTTCCGTACGTGACCGCTAACCTTCGAATAACGCCAACTAATAAGGTCGGTTATTATTGCTTAGTCGACCATCCGCTCCGATGGTACTTACATTGTTCCGACTGCGGTGAACATTGACGGGTTGACTATGACGCCGTTTTCTACGGGTCTTGTTAAGGAGCCTCGACCTAAATATGAGCTGCTACATTTTGGCTTCGTGGCTCAATGGCTGCCATTTCGAGCAGTTGTCATGTCTCGACAGATTTACATTCACCAAGACACTTCGCAACCAATGCAGCTCCTCTTCCACCCCCGTTTCCCGGATGCAGACTCTTGCCTTGTGGGGATGTTAATTAAGAATTACGTCAATAAACTATGTGGTGAGGCACCTCTACTGAGTCACGCATGGGAGTTCCGGCCCCGGTAACAAACTTTGGTAAACAGAGCGTGACGCTTATTGAGACGCAGCGTAAGGCTCGAGTTCCAACAGGAATATTGACAATTTTCTACGGCTGTAATTAACGCGAGTCCGGAAAAGCCGCGCGTAAGCTTGAAGATTGGTTGGAGATGCAATTGAAATTGACATTGAAATTGTTTACAACATGTACCGTATGCGCCGGTTTACAACAAATACCGTATGCGCCGGTTGCTGTCTCTGGGCCCTCCCAACTATGCCATACATGGAACTTACAAGTCAGGGCTAGACCGTTAACCACATAAATCCAACCTCTCCAAGGGTGTTCGAGGGTTTTACTCCCCCCCCGGGGAGTGTGCGGTACGAGGTGATGGCGGCGTGCAATTAGGGGCGTGCGAAGGTGCAGTGTGTGGAGGCGCGGCGAGAGTTCGTGCGGGATTTGATGCGTTATACAAGTAGGAGATGATGTAGCCAGTGGACAGTGTGCTTGTGTAGTTGTGCAAGGATGCGAGAAGTGTCGAGTCGTGCTTTGGAGATGAGTTTGTCAGGAGGGTCGGTGCGAAGGGTGAGGAGAGAGGTGAGACTTGCGATGGTGGATGAGTGCGGCGTGCCCGTGCGGCTCATGACGATGGGGAGGATGTCGACTTCGGTACCTGGCCAATGGCTACGGATGGCATCTGCGAGGGGTGTGTATTTGGCACGAATCAATTGGGCTGTTTGGGAGAGGTTGTGGTCCGTGCAGTACTTCCACTCCCCTATCTAAATCTTTTGAATTGATGAGTATCGGGGGCGATTGTTTGTGTGACCGACGTATCGAGGTTCGAGGAGGCGGATAAAGTCGGGTTTGTGCGCGGGGGGTCGTAGCGCGGGGGGGAGAATCTCGGGGGGGAGGATGGCTGGGCACGAGGTTAGGGAGTCGGGCGAGAGACCTTCGTCAGCATCAACAAGGCGGGTGGGCATGTGGGTGGGGTGAGGTGGATGGCAGTCAAGAGGGGTGTGGGTGGCTGTGGGGGAAGTGAATGATTTGATGGGTTTGTTACCGAAGTCTGTAGTGATTGTCTCCCATCGGCCGCCGTTGTGGCGTTCCAGTAGGGAGAGTAGGAGTTGTAGCGCGTTGTTGTGGCGGTCCTGTCTTAGGCCAAACATGGTTGGGCAGTTACCGGCCATGTGGCCGTTGCTAGTGAATTGGCCACACATGGGGCAGCGCAGGGTGGGGTTGTGTGTGAGAAGGCGGGTGTTGTGGACTCCCTACATGAATTCTTGCTTGTGGGTGAATTGGATGTTAGTGAGTGTTGTGTATTTTTTGTGGAAAGTGAAGTCAACGCCGTCCTCCGCGGCGCGTGCGAGGAGGGCGTCGTGTTTGGAGGTTTGCGAGAGGGGTGTGTGAGTGTGTTTAGTGTTGTGGGCGTGAGCGTCAGTTTTAAGGTTTGTGTATCTGTAGGGTATGGGTTCTCCTAGGGTTTGTGGGATGAGGGTGTATGGCCAGGTCCAGTGGTCTATCGACACGTCTGAGCGTGTGGTGTATGTTGTGTCGGGTGGATGTCCGCCTGCAGCTCGGTTAGCTAGTGTGACTGCGAGGTCGTTGCCTAGTGAGTGGTTGTGTGCTTTAATTTTGCCGAGGTGTGTGCGGATGCCTGCGGTGCAGCGGGTTTTGAGGGTGTGTGTGATGGAAAGGAGTGGGTCGCGGTGGATGTTATGGCGGTAAGCAGTTGGGCAGTTCAAGTAGCCTTGTATGAGGCGGAGGGAGCACGCAGTGTCTGTAAGGACATGGGTGTGGCCTAGTTGGATGCCTATGTCTATGCCAGCTATTTCAGCGCGATTGACAGTGTGGGAGGGAGGGGTCGAGGTCACCATGATTTTGATGCGGGTGTCTTAGGCGGGGTGGGTGGCGGCTGCTCTTAGGGGGGAGGAGCCTCCCTTTTTGGAACCGTCTGTGTATACGAAGTCCTGCCAGTTCCAAGCAAGACTTCCTCTGGTGGGGGAATATGTTAGCTTCATGCGTTCTTGGAGGGGTAGGTGAGGGGGTGTGAGGGGTTGGGGGGGATATGGTAGACGCGTGATGTGTGTGGTGAGTAGGTGTCGATGAGGTGTGGAGGTGGGATGGTGATGGTGGGGTTGGGGAGGTGCGTGTCGTAGATAGACTCGAGTGTGTTGTGTAGTGCGGTCATGGCTGTGTGTGAGGGTAGGGTGGAGAGTGCGAGGGGTTGGCGACGAGGTAGATGTCGACCATCCAACGTGTGCCGAATGGGGTAGGGGTGGGGTGGCATGTGTGTTGGTCGGGGGGTAGGAAGGTGTTTGCGTCATTGGGAAGGGTGTAGAGGTGGTGGGTGTATGGGGAGTTGATGTATTTGGAGTGGCGGTATGGTGTGTGTGTTCCCATCGGGGGAGGATGAGGATGGATGCGCTGGGTGTGTGAGCGGCTGTGAGGTGTGCGCTGGTGATTGCGTATTCCATGGCGCGGCGCATGCATTCGTGGTCGTATTCTGGGTTGGCGATATTGGTGCCGTGCCATGTGTGTGGTGCGTTGCTGCCGCTTGACGAGAAGACTATGTCTTCGGGGCATAGTGGTAGGTGTGAGAGTGGAGTGAGTTGTTGAGGGGGTCTGAGTATAGTTATGTTTGGATGTGGAATGTGTGGCGGAGTGCTGTGAGGAGGTCCTCTCTAGTGGCCCATCTATTACGGGTGGTGGTGGCAGGTGTGGGTGAGTGGATCTCTGAGCGTGAGCCTAGACGAGTGAGGAGGTGGTAGACCTCCTCTTCGAACATGTGTTGCGAGAGGTCTGGGCGGAAGAGTTGAAATAGGTGGCGGACGCGGGGGGCGTTGAGGGTGGTGACCGCGCGGGCGTGGGGGGTGCAAAGTATAGTGGTGTCGTGTAGTGATGGGTGCGCGTGAATGGCGAATTTGCCGGTGGGGAGCATGTCGAGGTCGGGGTGGATAGGGTCGTGATTGAACGTGATGAGGGGGTGCGTCCATGGAGGGGTCCGGGTTCGGGTAGGATGGGTGTCGTGGAGGGGACATAGCCGGAGTTAAATGCGGTGAGAGCGATGGGGCCGGAGGGGGTCTCACTGATGGTGTCGTGGAGTTGTAGGCAAGGGGCCCACTGGACCTCGTGGAGGCGGGTGAGGTCGTGTTGTTGGCCGCGGGCGCACCACTCGCATTGCCACGTGACTGGTCCCTGATGAGCAGGGCGGCATTGGGAATGGACGGCAAAGTGCGGGCACGTGCAACAGGTGGAGGTGGGGCCTGTGTGTAGTGGGTCGTGACATATGGAGCAGTCGGTGGGGGAGGGGGTGGGGAGGCATACCGATGCGGGGGTGGAGGAGATGAGGCGGAAGCTGTCGCCGAGTTGGAGTTGTATGTCCCATTCCGTGAGGTGTTCCGGGGCCCATTCTACCATGTACTGTGTATGGCCGTATTATGTGTCCTAGTGTTTGGAAATGATGCGCGTAACGTCGCAGGGGGGGTAGTGGTGGTCTGAGGGGGTAAGGTATTCTGTGTCTATGTGTGTGGTGGGTGCCGTGGGGGGGGGGGGGGGGGGGGGGTTGGTGTGGGAGGTGTGGATGCCGAATGAGAGGGTGGGGGGGGGAGCGGGGGAGGTGGGGGGAAAGGAGGGGAGTCCAAGAGCGGTGGATAGTGGTGGGGGGGATGCTTGTTTGGGGGTGAGGTGTGTGATGGGCAGGCGGTTGTGGATAGTATCTAGGGGTTCGGTGAGGATTGCGGCGAGAAGTCGAATGGGGACTGAAAGTGGGGTGGTGGACCCCGTGAGGGTGGAGATGGATTTGCAGGACTTGAGGATGAAGGAGGATGAGGTGACTCGGAGGAGGACTTGTGGCCATGTGGTGATGTTATTATTCCAGAGGGGGATGAGGCGAGGGAGGAGGGAGGCGCGTGTTTTGCGGGGAGAGAATTCGCAGTATGCTTGTTTATATGTGTGAGGGTCAGTGATGTGGGTGGCTCTGTCCATGAGTGAGGCGAGGAGGGTGTTCTTTTGTCTGGTGAAGTGGGCGCGGATTGTGGAGGCAATAGGGTTGGTGAAGGAGAGTGGAGGAATGTTGTGGAACGTGGTGCCCGCGTCGCGTTGGACCCGTACTAGGCAGCGGAGTATGGGTGGGGAGGAGCTGCCTGACATGGTGGATTCAGTGGGCCAGTGGGAGTATGTGGTGGATATGGTGCGTATGTGAGCTCGGGCCATGTGGCCTCCGCATCCAGGGTTGTTCATGATTTTATGGAGGTGGCAAACTGTGAGTTGTGCGGCGTGGGCTTTGAGGGAGGGGAGGCCGTAGCCGAGGTCTGAGGTAGGGCGGTGGAGGGCGGTGCGGGGGAGGTTACGCACCGAGGAGACGGCGGAGCGGAGTGCTCGGCAGATTTGGCCGTCAAGGATGTTGAGCTGGGAGTCACTGAAGAGGCCGAGTTGGAGATTGAAGTCCTTGCCGATTAGGAGGCCTCGGATGACGCGAAGTCTGCGGGATTGAGTTAGTGGGGAGGTGGAGAAAGCGGTGATGAGGGATACGGTTGTACGTATTAGTTCGTGCCAGTGCTTGGTGAAGGTGCGGGAGGTGTTGAGTTCGACCCCCATGACGCGGTACGTGTCCGAGGGGCCTATGGAAGGTATGGGGGCAGGGGCTGAGTTGATGGTGATGAATTGTGATTGGAGTCGGGAGGCGAGCAGGGTGATGTTGGCAAGGGAGAGGGCGTTGCCTGAGCGCCAAAGGGCGCCGGTGATTCAACATTTACGGATGTTGACGGTCATACATGTGTAGGCGCTAAAGAGGGAGAGTTTCCGGAGCTGGATGGTCATGTTGGGGTCGAGCCCGTGGCGAGGCTGAGGTCGTCGGCGAAGCCGTGTCCGGGGTAGGTGGCTGTGGGTTCTGTGGGGTCGACTTAGTGGCGGGGGGGGGGCCTGGACGATAACCCCGGCTGCCCACCGTGAGCCAGCGGAGGAAGGGTTCCAAGAAGAGGGTAAATAGAAATGGGGAGAGAGTGTCCCCCTGCAGGGTTCCCCGATTTATGTTGATGGGGCGCCCGCCGGCGGCGCAGCGGCGGCGGCCCCGGAGGGGGGTGCGCTCGCAGGCCCGTCGGCATCCCCTCACCTCCCCGTGGTGGGCGCTGGAAACCCCGTAGCCGTGCCAGGCCTGGCACGGTAGGGGGCTAAGAGGGCCGACAGCTCGATCCGTGGGATCAGCAGCTGTCGGGAAAGCCCTGTACAGAGGGCTTTTGAAAAAATAATTTCTGTGCACTACCGGCGCCAAGATCTCCCGCTCGGCCCGTCCGATATGTTTTTTGCGCACAGATACTCCTAGATACAGCCTTACTTTTAGGAGTGGGACCTGTACTACGGCAGCGTTTGATGGCGAGGAGGGTACGGCCGGATCAGCGGTGGGAGGCGGGTGTTGGAGCTGGTGGTGGCCAGCCGGGAAGCAGCGCCAGGAAAGGGCGCTCGCTAGCTATCGACCAGCCCTGTGCCGGTCGAACCTTACCGAGGGGTGAGGCAAGACATGGCACATGACGGTGGCTAGTCGCAGACGGAGGAGCGGCTACAGGAGGCGGCGGCGATCCTCAGGATCAGCCGCCGCCGAAAAGCCCTGTACGGAGGGCTTTTTTCGGATACTAAAAATAATGTCCGTACCCGGCGTCGAGCAAGTTGGGGAGCAGCACCAGGGTAGGGCGCTCACTCGCGCGTCGCTACGTCGTCCAGCATCATCTCCCGGGGGGAGGAGTCAGCTGGGACGGCAAGGAGGAAAGTCGCGACGGGAGGAGCGACACGATCTGGCGGCGACGACCCTTTGGGTCGGCGCCGCCGGAAAACCCGGCACGGAGGGTTTTGTTTAATTCCGGGCGCCCGCGGCCCGCCGGATCCGGCTACGGTGACCTGCCCCCCCCCCTCTTCGACACCCACTACCCCGACAGACCTTCATACTCCTAGGAGTCCTTGAGCGTGGGCCCGGGTGAGCGCGGAGGCCCCCGCTCAAGAAAAGGCTGCTCGGTGGACGCGCGATCGGAGGGGGGAGGGTACGGCCACAGGCCGGAAAACCGACAGGTACCCGGGTACCAGACAGAGAAAAAACCGGGGAAATGAGCGGGGAGAATTCAGGCGCGGAGGCAGGAGCGCCCATTTTTTCTATGTCTGTGCGTCTCGGTCCCCCCCACCTGTCCTCGAGGTGATGGGGGACCTCGACACGGAGGACCGCCGCGTCGGTGGACGCGGCAAGACCTTGGGGCGGGGTTTACGGGATGGAGCGGCGGGATCGACGAGCGACCGCGCGAGGAGGGGTTTTTTGCTAGCCTTTCCCCTCCTCCCTTCGGCAAGACCGAAGTCACGCGGGAGCTAGATTAGGCTGGCCCGTCGTCCCTCCCGAACGCCGACCGGCCTAGGCCGGTCGACACCCCGGTTCGGCGGGAGCGGGCCGTGCATCGTGAAGGTCGAGCAGCAGTTTAGTTTTGCATTTCTAGACAAGTGGATTTATTTTTAGATCTGTTTTTCTTGATTACAAAATTATTACGCTGTTACTGCTTAGGTGGGGGGACTGTGGCAATTACTGCGGTTGCTTACAGTTATATAACTCCCGAGGAACGTCGAGACACACATTGCAGATAGGTGTGCCGATAAGAAATGTACCTGGTCGGAGAGACCCGGGCCCAACTTGCTAAATAAGTCCTGTATGGCGAAAGTAGAGTGGCCCGTGAGACAGCAGCCGGTCCAGTTTGCCGGGTCATGTTGTAAACAATTTCAATTTCAATTTCAATTATGTTGATGGAGGGGGTGGGGCCATATGGGGTGATGTAGTCGGTGGATGAGACGCCGTAGAGGTGTTCGCATGTGTCGACAAAGGTGGAGGGCATACCGAGTTGACGCATGTGTTTGAACATGATCCAGTGGTCTGCTGCAT
Organism: Tetraselmis chui; assembly: GCA_026401115.1. Classification (NCBI taxonomy): domain Eukaryota; kingdom Viridiplantae; phylum Chlorophyta; class Chlorodendrophyceae; order Chlorodendrales; family Chlorodendraceae; genus Tetraselmis; species Tetraselmis chui. Next base: position 334,379 of record JAPMLY010000058.1, on the reverse strand, counting down.
TAAATTCGCCCTTGAAGTCCGCGTACATGGCGTAGATGTCTTTTTTGTGAAGTTTTGCGTCCTCCATCGTCATGATTATGGATGAAAGTGCGTCGTGGATGCTGCGGTGTTGTCGGAATCCGTCTTGCTGGTTGCTGAGAATGCCGTGAGTTTCGGCGTATTTCGAGCCTGCATCTTTGATTAGTGCGGTCCAAACCTTAAGGAGGCTATTCATGAGGGCGATGGGGCGGTAGTTGTCGAGGAGGGTGGGGTCACCTTTCCTATGTAGCAGGCAAGTTGTGCTGTGGCACCATTCAGGAGGGGTGTAGGACTTGTGGACGAGGAGGGAGAGGAGAGAGAAGAGGGCGGAGCGGGTCGCCGGGGGTAGGAATTTTATGATTTCGTTAGGGATACCGTCGGGGCCAGGGGCTTTGCCCGTGCCGAGCGAGTGAATGGTTTTATCGAAGGTGTCGCGGGTTATCATGTCGGCAAGGGTGAGGGAGGGGTCCCCGCGGGGTTCGATGGTAAAGTTGTCGGGGTTATCCGGGAGTTCCCATGGGGGCATGGGTAGGACGGGCGGGGTGGCGCGGCTGAGTTCGGCGTCGAAGTGTGAGTGCACCGCCGCTAGGACGTCGGAGGGAGAGGTCGCTGTAGTTTTATCGGGATTGGTGACTCTATGGAGGGTCGAGGTCGCGTTGGGGGGGGGGAGGAGTCCGTTTTTGATTTTCAATCGGCGATGGGAGGATTTTGGACAGGCGTCGTAGGCCGTGTTGGCGCGCGTTTTTTTTTTCTTAGTGTATCCGTGGTGGTGGCGCGTAGTAGGTGGCGTATGCGTGCTTGCCACTGTTGTCTGATGGCGTTAGGGGTGAGATAGTCGGTCGTAGTTAAGAGTGCTTGGGCGAGGGGGAGGGGGCCGTTGTTCGTACTACATCGGCGGAGTTTTAGAATGTGTTTGCGTGTTTTTTTAATAAGCCAAGTAGGGTCGAGGGACGCATGGGGTGGACGGGGTTTTTTTGGCGGGGAGGAGAGGCCAGATGGTGGCTGCGTGGTCCATGTGGTGAGAGAGGAGTGTGGTGAACTGTGAGGCGAGGGTGTCAAGGTTGTCGGGGGAAGCCGAGGAATGTGAAGTTTTAAGTATAGCTGCGTGGAGGGTGGCCGCTTGATTGATTAGGTCGGGTGTGCTGGATTGGCACGTTTGTATGTGGTCGGGTGCGAGGGGGAGTTTAAAGTCGAGCTTGCGTGTGGTGTGGTGTGTGTGAGAGTGTGTATGGTGTGGGGGGGATGGGTCATGAGAGAGAAGGGGGCATGGATTTCGAGGTGGACTTCAGAGTGGTCAGTGAAGTGTGAGGGGGAGGGGAAGACCGAGCAAGAGGACGATGGAAGGACGAGAGGAGATGGGGGCGTGGTGAGCTAGTGGTTGAGGCAGCCTCCGCTGCGGGGAGAGGTAGGGATGGGGGGGTGGAGGGGATGGAGGTGTGATTCGAGTAGTGAGGTGAAGGCTGGGTTACCGGTACCTTTTTGTGGTAGTCGTCTGGAAGTCCCCTCCCCAAAGGATGCGGTGGTGCGGGTGGTCGTCAGCCAAGCGGAGGCCCCACGCTGCAACTTCAGCGTTTAGGCGAGTCAGCTGGGGAGTGTGGATTTGGGGCATGTATACTCCTAGGAGGAGGTAAGGGGTGCCTGAGTGTGGGACGAGGGTTAGGCCAGCGATGTGGGGGATGAGGTTGGGGGGTGGGGTTAGGACAGTGGCAGATTGGAACGAGGCTCTGCGGACCGCGAAGAGAACGCATGTGTTGGATAGGGGCACATGTGAGTAGTATGGTCGAGAGCGTTTGAGGAGGTAGTGGGGGAGGGCGATACGCCAACGGGATTTATGGGTGGCGTGGTTGGTTTCGGTGAGGATGAGGACGTCAGGGTGGTGTGTGGTAGTGAGGTGTTCGACGTCCATAATGGAGGTGTAAAGGCCGCGGGTGTTGAGGATAATGAAGTGGAGTGGTTGGGTGGTGTGGTTTGGGAGGATGGGGGAGGGGAGGGAGGCGGGGGGTTGGGAGGGTCGTCGGGGGGGCGGTCGACATGAGGAGGGTGGAAGGGAGGGGGGAGGGAAGGAGGGCTAGGGGGGAGGGGGGGAGGAGGGGTAGGTGGTGGGGGAAGGGTGGGGTGTTGGAGCTGGTGGGGGGGAGGGAGGTTGGGGGGGTGAAGGGTGGTAAGTAGTTGGGGTCTCCCGACTGAAGGGGAGTGGAGCGGAAGGTGTGGTGCCACATGAGTGAGTGTAGGGAGTAAACGGTGGTCCGGAGGTCGAAGTAAGGGGGGTTGTACACTTGGTCGGGGGGTGTTGTGGTGATAAAGTAGGTATGCAGCAAGGCGTGGGTTCCGCACGACATGCGTTGATTGTGTCATTTTGGCGAGGGGTGTTTAGTAAGCGTAGGTCGCCGACGGGTGGGGGGGGGGGGGGGAAGAGTTCCAAGAGGTTAAAAGAGCGAGAGAGCGAGTGAGGAGGTTGAGAGGGGGGAAGTGGTGGAGGGAGTCAATCCACGTAGCCGAGGAGTGGGTGAAGTGGAGGAGACCGAAGTGGGAGTGTTGCCTGGTGAGGACGAGTAGGGGGTGGTTGGGCATGCCCGGGTGGGGGGCGTGAGCCTCTGTTAGAGAGGTAAGTCCATTGGCTAGGGTATTGCGAATTATGGTGGAAGTTGTCAACTTCGTTATTGGTGATGACGGTATAAGAGGCAGAGGCGGTGGAGTGGAGTTTAGCTAATGAGTTAGCAATGCAGTCAGTATAGGTTTGAAAGGTCCAGGTAGTGCCCCCACTGGAAGGAAAGCACCGCATAGGAGTCGAGGTAGCCTATGGGGGTGGGTAGGCCATGTTCAATATTTAAGTCGAAGAGGTAGTTATGTAATTTGATGCTGCAGGTGTGTGAGGTAAAGTGGGCCGGGAGGACTATCTGAAGCGAGGTGTTTACAATATGGTTGCGGATATCGGGCTGAAGGGTATGGGGGGGGGTCGTGGGGTCTAACCTCCGGGTCGTCATGTGGGGGACTGATGACGGAGTTCGGCCTTGTCGGCCGGGGGTGACCTGTGGGGGCATGCGGGGCCGCTGGATGGGGGCGGGGCGGAGGAGGGGGTGCGGGTCTCTCCTGGGTTGTCCTCCATCAGGTCTTCGAGGTCATCGAGTGTGTAGTCGTCGACGTCCCGTGAGTTGGGGGGGAGGGGGAGAAGGGTGGGGTGGAGGGAAGGGGGGGAGTCAAGGGGAGAGGGTAAGGGGGGGAAGTGTGTAGGGGGCGTGGAGGGGGGAGGGGGGTGGGAGGGGGGGTATGAGAGGGGCGGGGGGGCGCATTTGGAGGGGGGGGGGGGAGGGAGTTTTTTGCGGGAGGGGCGCGTGTGTTTCGTGATGCCAACCGGGGGTGCCAGTTTGAGTGAGGGGTCGGTGGGAGGCCGAGGGTGAGGGGAGGGATCCATGTGGTCGAGAGGGGTGGGGGTGTGGACGTGTAGGGGGGAGATGGGTGGGGGGTAAGGAGAAGTAGGGGGGGAGCGGGTGGAGGAGGGAGGGAGGCAGTGGAGGAGGTTGAGAGAGTGTGGGGTGGGTTGGTGTCGTTGTGAGGGAACGGTGAGGAGGAGTAGGGACGATCAAAGGGTCCGTGCGTCGAGGTCTTGCGCATGTCCGCGAGTAGAAGCTACTTGGAACGGGTGGTCGTTCGGAGCTTAAGAGGGGGTGGTAAGTGTAGGGATGGCGGTGAGAGTGTAAGAGGGTAGGGGAGGGGGGATGGAACAATTGTAAGCAAGGTGTGGTAGGTATTAGGAGGAGGGCGATAGGGGGGAGCGGCCGTGACAGAGGGGGCTGTCGATATCGTATCAAATATGCTTCGGGGCTTCTGAGAGAAGCCTCGGAGCAGGCCTAAAGGAAGTTGGGACTGTAGGGGCGGGGGGATACGTGTATCGCTGAGAAAGTTACGGGTATGTGACTGCCATATTGTGTCTATAAGGGGGGGGCGATATTTCCGGGGCAGGTAGATACGCGGGGGGGCGGGTGATCGGTGGTAGAAGAAAAGGTGAGCGGGGCATCGGTGTCTGCTGCTGGCCAAGCGGTGATTTCGTGCGAGAGGGAGCGTACATGGCACGGGCCGGCGCCACATGCCATGCGGCATGTGTAGCTGTGAATAGGCTAGTGTAGTTGTGGGGTAGGAGGGTGGCATGAGGGGGAGGGGGGTGTCGATGAGTACTAATCAGGGCTGTGGCTAGTGTAGGGGCAAGAACCAGGCATGTAAAATATTTTTTTCTCGGATTAAAGAAAACGACTTTCGAGTTTCATGATATTGCGTTATTGGTCGAACTTTACAGCACTCTGGCTGGGAAGCACTAAGGTGAGGGAAAGGTATCGATTTTAGTGCGCGGTTAACGAGATTATCAGCGTAGGCTAGCGGGAGGGGACGGGGGGTGCTAGACTGGTCCTTACAGTGGGACAAAGCGGGACGATCATACCGGTACGGGTCGTTTATGTGAGTTGGTAAGTCAGCGGCCCGTCCCACGTCAGTGGTTGACATGGGGGCGGCGAGGAACAGAGGCGTTTGGAGTCCTCTGACATGTGACATGTTAATCCATGTACACACGGAATGGCATGAAGGGGGATAGAACCGCCGCTTCCCGGAACGGAGGTGTACGCCTTATTCAAGTACCGCCAAAAGTCGGTACTCGATAGGAACATATTATGTATATGAACCCATCGCATCGCATCGCGACTGAGCGGCGAACACCTATAGCGAACACCTATAGGTGGAGGGCCAAGACTCCCCCGGAGTCTAGCGTACACATGTGTCCATTAGAAGTCCTACGGAGGGATATGTAAACACTCCCCCTTAATGGACAAACTCCGGCTGGTGCCCTAGTAAACCCCACGTAAACGCGGAGGGCCCATAACCTGCTAAACCATGCAAACACAGTTAGTGTGGAAGATAACTTACGCAAACGTAGTTACAGTCACAGTCCCGCAAACGGAACAGTTACGGCGACAACCAGCCTACAGGCGTGGTGTCGGGACAACAGAAGTGAGAGAGCTGTAGCCTAGCGACAGCTCTCTACCGAGTCAAACAGTTTATCGGTATGTCCGATCTAGACATGTACTAATCATATCTAGAGTAGCTTACAATAGCTATCTGCAACTAATACGTATACAGTATTACTTACAACAGGTTCCAAAGCCGTGCCCAAGTCTTGGGCGGCTAGGGGTGGTTGGGGTACAGAGTTGAGTGGAGCGAGCGGACGTCCCGCGTGACAGCTCCGGTCCTCCGGTCCGGTCCGGTCGCTCGGAGGGGCGCGGTGTGGTGCGCCGGTCCCATGGAGGGGATTTTTTTGTAAGCGATGGCAGATTGTAAGGGTCCGTAGTACTATGGTTGGTATGTATCTTGATTTCGAAGTGGGTGGCGCGAGGGCTGTCGGGGGGACATAATTCGAATTTTGGAAAGCTACGCCTTGCTGTGTGTACCGTTTGGTGTCGCTACGGATCCACTGACCTGGGTGAGCTAAGCTCGGTTGGGAAGAGGTGGACGGTGCCTGTTGTTCAACGAGCCCTATGCCCACCAGTCTGTCGCTCATTGGGAGGCCAGGCCCTGAGCGAAGACGGTCGGCGTTGCTCATTCGAGCTACCGACCCATCCCCGTTTTGCGGTTTAGTAGTACTTTAGTAGTACTTTAGTTGTACTTTAGTTGTACTTTGGATCTTATTACTGTCTTTAGTGACGGTAGGATGCGTTTTTGTTGGAGATGCAACCTTTGCGTTTTGTCATGATGGTCATCAATCCTGACTCATACAACGCCGTCGCTTGGGTTACATCCCAAGTCTCTAGATCTTTATATATTTGGTGGCTCAATCGTAAGTTGCAAGGTACGATTCTAAACACTTTCGAGTCTTTGCTTACAAAGATTTGCAAGACGTTCCTCATGCCCAACGTCCAGGGTGACGCGATCAATTCCGTGATTGGACTTTCGCAAGGCTCGCTGAATTACCCCGACTACGCTAAACAGTTTAACGATTATTTTGGAGGTCTCGACAACCTCTCACGGACGCTTTCCAGTGCGTCCGCTTCATCAATGGATTGGCGGATTTTCAGCTTCAGACGCAAAGCATGTCTCATCGTTCCCAAAAGAAGGGGTATAGCATGCCGCTCGTAGAGTAGCAGAATTTTCTGAACGACCTCGTAACTGACTCGCCCCCTCTTGGACGTGCGAGGAATGCACCTCGTCATTGTGACAACATATGAGGCAACATACTCTCTAAGAGGCGCACGTATGTCAACCCCGACACTGGAGATTCTAAGCGACACTATCGCGGTGAAAGCTCTTGTCGAGGACGTGGCCGTGGCAATCGAGGAGGCAGATATCATCAATCTTCTTCAAACATTGGTTGAGTGGATTTCATCAGTGCCATCGCTTGAGCTTTGACTGCTCAAGAGCGTACACGATACTACCAGGAGGGAATTTGCCTCAAATGTCACAAGAAGGGTCATCGTGTCTTTCAATGCCCGGAGTTGACAAACAAGGAGTCGGTCGACACGCCCTCTAAGTAGAAATGATGGTCGCATGGATGCTATTCGGATGAGATGGAGCATATGGCTATATTTTCTTGCAATCTTGAGACAATGTTTGCGATAGAGGCGCAAGGTACAACCTCGACACCTCCATCGACTTCGGTTACGACAAATGTGATCCTTGTTGCATGACGTCGTCGTCAGGGCAAGCAAAGAAACAGTCGTAGACATGTAACAACCATACGTTCGATTGATTGAGATATGGTTGACTCGATTTTCGAGCCTTTGCATGCACGATTTGACTTCACGTTAGAAGACTGTAGTGCGGATGACGAGGGTCTTATCTCGCATGGTGACTTACCTCACTGCTCGCCAAGTGATTGTGTCCTTGAGAGAGACTGAAGTGGAGAGAGGGTGTTCTTCCACCGTGGGAGCTTGGTGACTAGATTGCACGCCATTTCGAGAGGTTATAGGCGTACAACTCCAACATTTGCGATGGTTGTGTTTGTTCTACCAAAATGGGCTAAATTCAACGAGATTACTCGTCACAAGAAGTTGTACCAAAACAATTCTGCGAGGACGCAATTGTTTACTCGCCAGTCAGTGGACGACCTGACTAAGGAAGAGATGTGGTGCCTACACCATGGGCAATTTAGCTCCGGCTAGTCGACGCTGATTGCGAGTTTAACGACTCAGCCCCGACTACAACTCATGTTGTATATTATCAACCGCCATCGGTACATGTACCAGCAAACGCACTTGCGGAGTCCATCGCTACGCTTCGATATTGCATAGCCCCCCGGACGCTTCCGCGTTGTTGACGGATGATATTGAAGCTCGCCCGCTAATCCGATCCGAGCTGAACGTTAATACTCCTAATGGTGGACAGCTCATTTTTAGACTAGTCGATTGCGTTGCGACGCTTGACTTCGTGTCAAAGAACATCGTACGAAGCTTTTCGTTTCCAACACGCAAGTCCAAGATCAAGACTATAGTTCGATTTACCAATGGACAACGCTTGACGTCTTCGACAGTGTGCGAGATATCTTTCGAGCCGGCTCGACACGAGTTTCAACAGACTTTTTACGTCTTACGTGATTTACGCGTTGCTGATCTCGTGTTTGGCTTATCTTGGTTGGATAGCGAGCATGCCTCTTTACATTTCGGCATGACGTGTGATTTCACACTGATGGACAGTACTTGTGTGAACACTCAGACTGATGAACGATGTCCATGGTCACTCTAATGCCATATGGTAAAGTTCAGAGGCTCTTGAGCAAGATGCGCCGAAATAGGGGACCTAGCTCTGAGTTCTACGTGATTAACATCACACTAGTAACGGAACAACTGGCAAAGCTTCACACTGGAGAGGAACTTACTGCAAAACAACGTACCGAGTTTTGAACTTTGCTCTAAGATGACTTTCCGGAGTTTATGCAGCTTGTGGACTCGCCGCCTTTAAGCCGACAGTGGGATCATTCCATCGAAACAAGAGGCCCGATGAAACGCCTTCGTCTTAATGTATTATCACCTCCATAGCGCGTTGAGCTAAATAGAAAGCTTAAAGACACAGTGGAGGCTGGCGTAATTTGTACGAGTGACATTGAGTTTGGCTCGCAAGTTCTTGTTGTGCATAAAGTTTATGGATCGCCTCGCTTGTGCGTTGACTACCGTGGCTTGAATGAGAATACGCGTAAAGATGCTTACCCACTTCCGCGAGTGGACTAAAGGGAGCGAATTGTTACACTCATCTCGACCTAGCGTTTGGCGTTTGGCAAGTTCAAGTGCGTGAAGAGGACGTCCATAAGACAGCGTTTCAGGCACATGATAGTTTGATGGGGTGGGTTGTCATGCCTTTCGGAGTGTATAATGCCCATGCCACGTTTCAGCGGATGATGAGCAATATCATGCGCGACTTTTACACAAGCTCGCTATTGTTTACATCGACGACGTTTGCGTCTACAATCGAAAAGTGGAGGAGCACCTCGAGCACTTGCGTGTTGTGCTTCAGCGTTGTAAGGAGAAGGGCTTGAAGTTGCGTCTTAAGAAAAACTTCTTCGGTCTTCAAGATATGGAGTACTTGGACTACATGTGTCGAACGGCATGATTTCAGTCTCGACCAAGAAAGTCGAAGTTGTTTAAGATTGGCCATTGTGACGAGCACAGTCCTGCAACATTACATTGCCGGACATTGTACACGTACTCGTTACTAATTTGATCATTTACATGTACGCACCGTTAATCTAACTAGCTAGATGACGCGATGGTCTGACTTCCCGAGACACACAAGCCGCGTCGATGGTCAGACCGTTACGAGAGCGCTAGCACCTAGCACGAGGACCAAGCGAGAGCAGGTGCAAACTAGCTAGGCTGGAGATATTTAAGCTTAGTGCAGTATAGGGAGGTGACATAACCTTTTAACAATTCCTTTTAACAATTCCATTCCCTTGCTAAATGCTTACGACGCTAACGGAAGTATGCAGGTTTGTGTAGTTGTGCAACTTCTACGCCAAGTTCACCAATCATTTTAGCGACCTTACGGCCCCATTGACGGACTTACCGCGGAAACAAAAGGCACAATAGGTTACGCGGACGCATGCATGTTTGCATACCTTCCAGACTCTCAAGTTACGGCTCATTTCCGCGCCATTCCTGATCCTTCCGGAGGTCGAATTGGACGCCATAGTCACCGTTGCTACATATGCTTCAACAATGAGGATCGCGGCAGTCCATTAACAAAATAAGGGAGGAGGAGTTCAACCATTCTCTTATTGGGCTCGTAAGCAGGATCTAGCTGAGCGCGGCAACACTTAAACGTACACCGCCTACGATTTGGCCGCATATGAAGCGGTTAAAAATTGGAGGTGTTACCTTGATGAAGGTTGCTCTAAGTTCCTTGCCGTGACAAACAGCGACACAATGCAACATATGCTTAGGCAGCCGAATAAGAGGTTGAAAAAGCGGCAAGCTCGTTATCTGCGGGACTTGCAACAATTTGTGGGCACGACGGCAGTTGCGTACCGCAAGGGAGCCCCGAACGAAGCAGATCCGTTAAGTCGGAGACGGGACTTCGTTCCTTGTGCCACATAGGACTTGTGCGTGTACTCGCTACTAATTTGATCCGTACTTTTCCATCGTAAGAACGTACTGTGGGAACGTCACCATAGCAGTTTAGGTCTAGGGCATTGCACAATGTTGTTCTAACAGTACCTCCCGGTACGTACAATACGCAAATTTAATCTAACCTCCTACACGACACGATGGTTTGATTTCCCGAGACGGACAAGCCGCGTCGCTAGTTTGTTTAGACCGTTACGATAGCCCTAGCGCATGTCACGAGGACCACGCGAGAGCAAGTCAAGCTATACATCTTTAAGTCTAGTGCAATTAAGGGAGGCAGCAAACAACATTTTACTATTTCTTTGTTTGATTGCATTCTATTGTTAGCTCACTAAAGAGTAAGAGACCTCCCAGCTTTCTTCATGTACACTCATCGGCACTGGCAATGGCACTCATCGGCAGTGGCAGCAACATTAAGCAAGAACATATTTGTGTCAACATTTAGCTTGAGAGGCGAACTGCCATAGCAGTGCCAAGCAAGACCCGTCGAACTCACCTCACCTCATGAGGCAACTTCTGCGGCGTTTGTCGACTTATGTTTACCAATTGTTCATTCCTTCTGATTTACAAGCCCAATTCCCGACTTGTACCGCGCGTCGGGCGGGTGTGGTCGGCACAAACAATCACCAAGCAAGCATTCTAAACACCACCGTCAACGTCATGCATCCCAAACGGCCAAGTCGGACCTCGCCCCTCGCCAAAGCCATTCGCCCTCGCCCATCCATAGCGTGCACTATTTAGCCAACCCTTCATAATGTGGAAGTTTACTGACTTGCTTTCCAAATAAATCAGCCGTGCTTGCGCCGCAAACTTCCGCCATGCACCATTCACACGCCCGCAAACCAAACCTCGTGCATTGAACATGGAATCAACGCCTCCAAACTCAATCCAACAAGTCCCAAAAACATAGTTAAGTGGATCTCTGAGCAATATGATGCTAGCTATTAGCGCTTGAGCACTGCCCGAGTGTGGCGCTCAGAGCGACGTGTGTAGTTTAGATAATTTCTCGGGAATTTATGGGCTTAATTCGACCCACTCTACCAACAGCACTCGCTTTAAGCTCAGGTCTAACCATACCGAATGACGGCTATCTGTTCGCTTCCAGGCTCTACTACACTTGGGTGGCACCTAGGTGTCGTCGTGTTTGACGTGGTGACATGGGCGCGTGCTCTTGACTAGCTTATGCTTAACATAATGCATGTCCGGACTGTTATGGATAAGTTTGCATAAAAATACGAGAACGTGCACGGTCGGAGATGGCGCGGGGCGGCGGGCTTAACATAACGGGTAACGTGAAGACACGAATACAGAAAAAGTCTGTATTTCTACATATCGAATTATTTGCAATTATTGTTGACATTTCTTTGTGAAGTATACCCGGCCACAGTAGCAAGATTCACGAGCACGTGCAAAACACTGCAATACCTAACAGCCGAAGCGCCTCCTCAAGCGCATGGTTCCTCTTTTCTCTCGTGGTGAAGTGCATGCCTACTCTTCACCCCCCCCCCCTAGTGAGGCGCGTGCTTTTTCTTCCCCGTGGAGAGAAAGGGTTGGCGATATCCTTTGGAATAATGTGCATGCATTAGTTGGACATATGTCATTTTGTAAGAAAATGTCCTCAACAAAAAGGGTGAAAAGCTAAGAGGGAAAAGTGACAAGAGGGTCACGAAATGACGGAGATAGCAATTCGAAGGGCTACGCTATTATGCACAGCCTCGCAATAAGAAGAAACGGGCAAATACGAAAGTTCAACGGAAGGATGGAAAAGCATCACGCGGAGGCGACAAACGGCGCCTCACGCGCCAGGCACGAAGACGCTTGCGGCATATGGCGCGGGTGAAGAAAGCTTTGACATGTGAAGGCTTCTAGCACGGAAGAAATTAGATGCGACCTCCGTATCTACCGCGGTGTCGGGCAACGCGGGCAAGACGATGTCCGCGTGTGCGACTTGCATGGCGATACAAACCTTTCCGCGCCAACATGCCAAAGACTTTCTGCATGCACCCCCCTAGAAGCGCGGCATTGCTTGGCTTACTCCGTTCAAAAGGCGTTGCGTGCGTGGCCACCGAGAATGCCAAATTCCGTGACCTTGATAAAATGAGGAATGTAGCATATGTTGGGGTGACTCCGCACTCCTACCGAGAGGTACCACTCGAATCTGCTCTTCTGAACGCGGCAAGTGAAGCGCGGCCGGTCAAGTCAAAGGGCTAGAAATGCCGAGCACACCGGAAATCACGACATCTTTCTAGACCAAGTATCGAGCCTCGGACTTCATGACAAAACATGATACCCAAACCCACAAAGCGATCGTCGTTGCGGTTCGTTGGGGAGCCTTACATACAAACATCGTGGAATCCGTTTGAGCCCCAATGACGCCAACTCTCGCCAAAAAAAATGAAATGATTTAGAACAATACCAGCAAAGTGGACCGGCTGCTGTCTAACGGCCATCAGCTGCTCAGCCATTTAGGACATTTTGGAGCAAAAGTTGGGCCGGGTATTCTTCGACAAGGTACATCTATCGACACACCTATCTGCTACGTGTGCCGACAATCTTTGGAGGTTTAAAACTGTAAGCAACCGCAGTAATTGCCACAATCCCCCCGCCTAAGCATTATCAATAGAAATAATTTTGTCATGAAGAAAATAAGATCTGCAAAAAAGTATAGCCACTTGTCGAGAAATGCAAACTTAAACTGCTGGTCGACCTTCACGATGCATGGCCCGCTCCCACCAAACTAGGGTGCTGACCGGCCTAGGCCGATCGGCGTTCGAGAGGGGCGAGGGGCCATCCTAATCTAGCTCCCGCGCGACTTCGGTCTTGCCGTGGAAAGGAGGGGAAAGGCTAGCGAAAGGCCCCTCCTCACGCGGTCGCTCGTCGATCCCGCCATCGCATTCAAGATCGTAGCCAGTTCTCCCGTCGCGACTTTGCTCCTAGTCGAGCCCCCCCCGTAACCTCGAGGGCAGGGGGGGGAGGGGGACTAAGACTACATCACAGAAAAGCTGAAAAGTTTTTACGACCATTTCCTTGGCTTTTTTCTGTCAAGTACCCGAGTACCTGTCTGGAAAATCAGCCAGCGCCCGTACCCTCCACCCACCGATCGCGCGTTCGTCAAGCACCCTTGTTTCGAGTGCGAGCCTCCGCGCTGACCCTGGCTCGCACTCTTTCATATTAGGTGTGCTTGTCGATAGTGGGCAGTGGTGGGTTAGGGCATGGTCACCATTGCCGGATCCAAAATGGCTGCGGGGGTGCGGTAATTATTCAAACCCTCGGCACATAGTTTTCTGGCGGTGGTTTATCTGGAGGATAACCCCGCCGCTAGACCTCGCCGCTCCTCCCGTCGCGAGAGTCCTCCTATCTGTTGGTGTCGTGCTGCCCCCCCTTGCGTCAGTTCGACGTCAACATGCCGGTCGACGTGTAGCGAGAGCCCTTCCCTAGCGCCGCTTCTCAGCTGTCCGCCGCCAGCTCCAACACCCCCAACCCGCCACTGATCCTTCCGTGCTCTCCTTGCCGAAAAAACACTTCACAGATATAGACCCATCCCCCAAGTAGAACGGTATCTGAGGAGGCGCCCGCCGGCGGCGCAGCGGCGGCGGCCCCGGAGGGGGGTGCGCTCGCAGGCCCGTCGGCACCTACCTCTACCTCCACGCGGTGGGCGCTGGTAACCCCATAGCCGTGCCAGGCCTGGCACGGTAGGGGGCTAAACGAGGTACCGGCAGCTGCGATCCGCGGGATCAGCAGCTGTCGGACAGCCCTGTACGGAGGGTTTTGGAAAAACATAATATCCGTACACCAACACAGGGATCTCCCGCTCGGTCAGTCCGATATGTCTTTCCGCGACTAAATACTCGCAGATACTCTTCCGACGATGGGGCGGGGGCGGCGTTTGCGAAATGTTTTTTGGCGAAGAGGGGTACGGACGGATCAGCGGAGGGACGAAGGTGTTGGAGCTGGCGGCGGGCAACTGGGAAGCAGCGCTAGGGACGGCGCTCGCTAGCAGTCGCCAGCCCTGCGAGCGCCTCGGATCTCCCCTGGGGGCGAGGCCTGAGGCTACGCAGGGCGGTGGTTGGTCGCAGCCGGAGGAGCGGCACGGTCTGGCGGCGGCGGTCCTTAGGATCACCCGCCGCCGGAAAAGCCCTGTACGGGGGGTTTTTGGAAAAATTCCCGTACCCACCATCTTTTGAGGACCGGCGACTCGATCCCTGTGTTCTTCCTACCCCTTCCCTAGTCGGTACCCAGTTATCGATAGGCTGCCTCAGGCAGTGTGCCTAGGGTTATCGTAACGGCACACTGCTCGTAAAGGCGGCCCCCTAACAACGTAAACCACTGGGGGAGGGCACGGACGGCCACAGCGCGATCAGATAGGTGTTGGAGACAGACGGGAAAAGGACAGGGGACAGGAGAAAATCTGGCTCGGGGGCAGGAGAGCCAGCCGGACACCGTCTGCAGCCTAGTTCTTTTCTCTTCTCAGCCCCCGAAGGAGGAGAGAAGACTCGGCTAGGTTGCGAGCTGCGTCGAGAGGAGCGGCTAATACCTCGGGCGGGGTTGAGCACGGATCGAGGCGGGACCGACGACGACCTTTGCGAGGGGGGTTTTTTACCTGCCTTTCCCCCCAAGCTCCGGCACGACCGGAGTCGCACATGAGCCGAGGTCAGGCAGGTTCGCCTCGACCAGCTCAAGCTGGACAGCTCTGCTGATCAGCGACCCCGCAGCGGCTGGAGCAGGCCGCGTATCGTGGAGACTAGCGACATTTTATATTTCATACCTGTATGCAGACAGTACTTGTTTATGAGTATGTTTTAGACGGTATCGTTACTGCCATTGGAGAGGTTGGGATTACTGGTTCACGGTCTACCTCAGTCTACTAAGTCCTGTATGGCATAGCAAAAGGGGGGGCCCAGAGACTCCAGCCGGTTTATACTGGTATTGGAGTGTTTAATTTCAAAATTTCAAAATTTCAATATCTGAGGAGTATTAAATAGCGAAAAATGAATATATCGGACGGCCCGAGCGGGAGATATTAGTACTAGTACGGGCCGAGAGTACGGATATTATGATTCCCAAAACCCTTCGTACATGGCTTCCCGAAAGCTGATGATCACGCGGATCGCAGCTACCGGTACCTTGTTTAGCCTCCTACCGTGCCATGCATGGCACGGCTACAAGGTTACCAGCGCCCATCGCGTGGAGGTGGAGGTAGTTGCCGACGGGCTGCGAGCGCACTCCCCTCCGGGGCCGCCGCCGCTGTGTCGCCGGCGGGCGCCTTTCGCCAACTTTGCTTAAGCCACGGACCTCGGAAATAATTTGCACAAGTGCCGTCACCAACCAAAATGGAGCGGTATACGAAGCGTCTCCGCCACACCGGGCCTAGTGATCCGCAAACGTGGTTGACCATCCCTCATCATCGTCCGACATGTCAACACCCCTATCTAGAAGGCATCCCGCATAACTTGATGGACCCAGAGATTGCGAGAAGCGTAAAAACATTAAGGGAGGAAGATTGAAGAGGAAATAGGACGATGGTAGTTGGAAGCTGCGGCAAACCCCGACGTGGAACACGACTTCGTCGGAGGAGTGCTTTTGGAGTCTAGCAATGGGATTGTTAAGAATTTCCCAATGAAAAACTTTTGGGAAAATGATAAGTTTCCGATGAAAAATCAGTTGCATGAATGATTAGTAGTAATAATACATGATGGACTACATCTTGTTGTTGTCTGCCTACTTCTTGTTGTTGTCATCAGGCTTCTTTGCTTCCACCGCCTCTTTTTCCTTTGTTACTCGTGAGTTTCACTGCTTAATTATAATAAATAATACCATGAATGGACTGCAAGTTGTCCATACGTCCGGACTCATGACTGAAATTGAAATTGAAATTGTTTACAACATGTACCGTATGCGCCGGTTTTACACCAAAAGCCGTATGCGCCGGCTGCTGTCTCTGGGCCCTCCCAACTATGCTTGCCATACAGGGAACTTACAAGTCAGGGCTAGACCGTTAACCACCTAAATCCAACCTCTCCAAGGGTGTTCGGGGGTTTTACTCCCCCCCGGGGAGTTGTGCAAGACGAGGCTAGGGCGGCGTGCATTCAGGGGCGTGCGGGCAATGTGCGGAGGCGCGGCGGGAGGTCGTGCGGGATTTGATGCGGTATATGAGGAGGAGATGATGCAGCCATTGGACAGTATGCGTGTGGAGCTGTGCAAGGATGCGAGACGTGTCGAGGCGTGCTTTGGAGACGAGTTTATCAGGAGGGTCGGTGCGGGCGGTGAGTAGGGAGGTGAGACTCGTGATGGTGGAGGAGTGCGGTGTACATGTGCGGCTCATGACGATGGGAAGGATGTCTACCACTGTGCCTGGCCAGTGGCTGCGGATGGCGTTTGCAAAGGGTGTGTATTTGGCACGTATGAGGTTAGCTGTGCTTCCATTCCCCTATCTGAATCTTTTTGATGGATGCGTAACGTCGGCGACCGTTTGAGTGACCAACGAATCTAGGTTCGAGGAGGCGGATAAAGTCGGGTTTGTGTGCGGGGGGTCGTAGCGCAGGGGGGAGAATCTCAGGTGGGAGGACGGCGGGACATGAGGTTAGGGAGTCGGCCGAGAGACCTTCGTCAGCATCAACAAGGCGGGTGGGCATGTGGGTAGGGTGAGGTGGGTGACAGTCAAGCGGATTGTGGGCAGGGTGGGGGAAGCAAATGATTTTATGGGTTTGTTACCGAAGTCTGCAGTGATGGTTTTCCATCGGCCTCCGTTGTGGCGCTCCAGTAGGGAGAGTAGGAGTTGCAGCGCGCTGTTGTGTCGGTCCTGTCTTAGGCCAGACATGGTG
This sequence comes from Tetraselmis chui, assembly GCA_026401115.1. Taxonomy (NCBI): domain Eukaryota; kingdom Viridiplantae; phylum Chlorophyta; class Chlorodendrophyceae; order Chlorodendrales; family Chlorodendraceae; genus Tetraselmis; species Tetraselmis chui. The sequence continues at coordinate 317,947 of JAPMLY010000058.1, read as the reverse complement.
GGGCAGTTACCGGCCATGTGGCCGTTGCTAGTGAATGGGCCACATAGGGGGCAGCGCAGGGTGGGGTTGTGAGTAAGAAGGCGGGTGTTGTGGACTCCCCACATGAATTCTTGCTTGTGTGTGAACTGGATATTTGTGAGGGTTGAGTGTTTTTTGTGGAAAGAGCAATCGGCGCCGTCCTCCGCGGCGCGGGCGAGGAGGGCACCGTGTTTGGTTGTTTGCGAGAGGGGTGTGTGTGTGTGTTTGGTGCTGTAGGTGTGTGCGTCGGCTTTGAGGTTGGTGTATATGTAGGGTAATTGGCCCCCTAGGGTTTGTGGAATGAGGGTGTATGGCCAGGTCCAGTGGCCTATCGTGACTTCTGAATCTGTGGTGTATGTAGTGTCGGGTGGGTGACCATCCGCGACTTGGTTGGCGAGGGTGTCTGCGAGGTCGTTACCTAGGGAGTGGTTGTGTGCTTTGATTTTGCCGAGGTGTGTACGGATGCCTGCGGCGCAGCGGGTTTTAAGGGTGTGTGTAATGGATAGGAGGGTGTCGCGGTGGATGTTGTGTCTGTAGGCGGAAGGGCAGTTTAAGTATCTTTGTATGAGGCGGAGGGAGCACGCACTGTCTGTGAGGAGGTGGGTGCGGCCAAGTTAGAGGCCTACATCTATGCCAACTAATTCAGCGCGATTTATTGTGTGCGAGGAAGGGGTAGAGGTCACCATGATTTAATTTTGGTGTCCGAGGCGGGGTGGGTAGCTGCTGCTCCGAGGAAGGACGAGCCTCCTTTTTTCGAGCCGTCTGCGTAGACAAAGTCCTGCCAGTTCCAAGCAAGAGTACCTCTGGTGGGGGGGTATGTTAGATGCAAGCGTTCCGGGAGGGGGTATGTGATGGGGTGAGTTGGGTTTGGGGGGAGGTGGTATATGCCTGCTGAGTGGGGTGAGTAGGTGTCGAAGAGGTGGGGAGGAGGGGGGGTGATGGCGGGGTTGGGGAGGTGAGTGTCGTAGATAGATTCGAGAGTGTTGTGAAGTGCGGTCATGGCTGTGGGTGACGGGAGGGTGGAGAGTGCGAGGGAGTTGGCGACGAGGTATATGTCGACCATCCATCGTGTGCCGAATGGGGTAGGGGTGGGGTTGCCAGTGTGTTGGTCGGGGGGGTAGGAAGGTGTTTGCGTCATTGGGGAGGGTGTAAAGGTGGTGGGTGTATGGGGAGTTGATGTATTTGGAGTGGCGGTAGGGTGTGTGTTCCCATCGGGGGAGGATAAGGATGGTTGCGCTGGGTGTGTGAGGGGCTGTGAGGTGTGCGCTGGTGATTGCGTGTTCCTTGGCGCGGCGCATGCATTCGTGGTCGTATTCAGGGTTGGCGATGTTGGTGCCTTGCCATGTATGTGGGGCATTGCTGCCACTAGATGAGAAGACTATGTCTTCTGGGTAGAGGGAGTGGTAGGTGTGGGAGTGAAGGGATTTATTGAGGGGGTCGGAGTAGAGTTCTGTCTGTATGTGGAATGTGTGGCGGAGAGATGTGAGTAGGTCTTCTCTAGTGGCCCATCTATTACGGGTGGTGGTGGCAGGTGTGGGTGAGTGGATTTCTGAGCGGGAACCTAGGCGAGTGAGGAGGTGGTAGACCTCCTCTTCGAACGTATGCTGCGAGAGGTCGGGGCGGAAGAGTTGGTAGAGGTGGCGGACGCGGGGGCCGTTAAGGGTGGTGACCGTGCGGCCGTCGGGAGTGCAGAGTACGGTGGTGTCGTGGAGTGATGGGTGTGCGTGGATGGCGAATTTACCGGTAGGGAGCATGTCGCGGTCGGGGTTAATGGGGTCATGGTTGAATGTGATTAGGGGGTGTGACCGGGGAGGGGGTCCGGGTTCTGGCAGAATGGGTGTGGTGGAGGGGCGAGGGCTTGGACGCGTTGTCGAGCGGTCCACTTCTATCGCCACAACATGAAGGTGTAATTTGTTAGAGTTGGGAACGGATACTTACACGGAGGTCGTGCTGGCCCCACAAGGGGGCCGGTTGTGGTGACTAGAGAAGTGTGAGGAGAGAGATGGCGGCCGGCAAAGGCACCGGCGGGGCCGGCCGACCGCCACTAATAGGGAATAGCGTACCGCTAATAGCACAACACTAACTACTAGGATGACAAATAGCTACCTTGTACATAAGTACTAGGCAACGGGATGCTAGTGCTAACACCCCCCCTCAAGGTAGCCGAGGTCTTACGTCGTCCTAGCTTGCGTCGAGGAAGGTGCCATCTTGGTCGAAGGTGTAGTGCTTGTAGCGTGTGTCTCAGGCCGGGTAGGTGTAGCAACATGCGCTCATATGAACGTGCCGCTACCAGCGAGTTACCAATAAGAAGGGGTTCCAATGTACTGCGTAATGTACTAGTCTGACATGTAGCGGGAAAAACTGTCCACGGGCGAATTAGCCGACGCATGAGAGCGACCGGCGAGGAAGAAGCAAAGCCAAGAAGGCCGTTAGGAGCGTGTAGGCACGCAAAAACATAGACGGGCGCTCGTGTTGACTCCCCCTCTTCGCCGTGGGACAGTTAAGTTCCTCGATAAGTTAGGTGAGCGTTGCGGCGTTGCCTCGGGAAATAAAAACAACAATACCAATTAAAGCACGCACGGGCCGAATTTTCGCGGGTCGGTCTTAAAAAACCATATCCGGTCGAGAGCATCGGTAGGCTGAAGGCTGGGTAAGATTGGAAGCTGGGTGGGGCGAGTGTGGCGCCGGGCGCTTTACACACGCTCTTCGCCTTTTTACGTGGGAGATGGTAAGACAATCGCGGACAACCAGCTCGAAGGCGAAGCGTGGTGTCGGTTGGACGATGAACTACTAGCGTGGCGCCGAGCGCTTTACACACGTTCTACTCTTTTTTGCGTGGGAGTAGGTAGGACTAGCGTGGCGCCGAGCGCTTTACACACGCTCTTCTCTAGTGTAACTTTGTGGAGGGCCCATAACATGTTAGAGTTGGGACTGGATAGTTACACGGAGGTCGTGCTGACCCCACAAGGTGGCCGTTTGTGGTGACTAGAGAAGTGTGAGGAGAGAGATGGCGGCCGGCGAAGGCACCGGCGTGGCCGGCCGACCGCCACTAATAGGGAATAGAGTACCGCTAATAGCATAACACTAAGTACTAGGATGACAAATAGCTACCTTGTACATAAGTACTAGGCAACGGGATGCTAGTGCTAACATAATTGCCCTTATCATAGCTAGTAATCGCTCCCACACAACGACGGAGAAGGCCGCCCGTCGGCCCGTATACGATTGGGCTTCCTCCTCCTCACCAAGAGCGGACAAGCGAGCTCAAATGCGGACCGCGTCTTCGCCGAATTGGGGCACGAACGCTTCTGTCGCCCACGACCTACCGCGGTCTGAGGCCCACTGGACGCGCTGCGCCAAGCTTTCATCGACCGCACGCTGGAAGTCAGCCTACACGCCGCCAGCAAGACGGCCGTTGGCGCAACGTTTGCCAGAGTCACCCCCGACAAGCCTTCCGGCCTATACGCCAAAGCCCGCAAAGCGGATGCCGAAAAACGTAAGGCAACATCTGCTGCCGCAGCAGCTACACGCGCCCCGCTGGCCGCCAAGATCGTTGACGCAACGCGGCCACCACCAAAGAAATGATGTTGTGCCCCGCCTCGCCGATTTTTGCTCGCCCTCATCTCCCTCCATGCGACATCGCGTGCGACGAAGATGGCGGGAGTGGGAGCGCATCGGCGCGAGCGGCCAAGTCACACACTGGATCCGCCATCGAGTCCGCGTCAAGTTCAAACTATGCGAATGCCCACGCCCGCTCAACCACGGCATCTCTATGCAGGATGCTACACCAACACATATCGAATTCTTAAACTTAGAGCTCCCGCGTTACGAAGCGTGCGGGGCGTGGGAACGCTCTCACAACTCCCGCTACGTGTCCCGCATGTTTCTCGTCCCCAAGCCCTGCCGCAACCAGTGGGGGCTGATTATTGACCTCCGCGAACTGAACCGCTATTATTCCGAGTTCAACATGTCATGCGAGACCTTATTAAAACACTTGCGCCACTTGTCCCGTCCGGGCGACTTCTTTGTCTCCCTCGACCTCACCGACGGGTACTACACTCTTGGCATTTGGAAGGAAGACCGCGACTACTTCACGGTCAACTACCACGGTACCCTTTGACGCCTTGCGTGCCTCCCGATGGGATGGTCATGGTCGGCCTACTACTTGTGCAAGGTCCCACAAGTGTTCACAAAATATCTCCGCCGCCCCCCTCCACTTACCCCACCGACAGCTCCGACATCGGGACGCCCTTCCAAACGTTTCCTCCGCAACGCCCGCTGGCGCGGCACCCGCTTCCTTACCTACATGGACGACTTCATGTTCCTCGCCGCCTCCTAGAGCGCCGCACTACTACTACGATAACGCATCGATTCCATGCTCGATAAACTCGGTCCCCTACGCAACCCCAAGAAGGGCGTCTTGACGCCTACCCAAGTCAGCGACCACTTAGGCTTAACCGTCGACTTCAACCACGGCGAGTTCCGCGCCCCACATGATAAGCTCCACCACCTATCCCAACAAGCATCCGCTCTACTCGGCCGCGCGGCCTCGAACGGTCGATGGCTACAAATACGACAACTAGCAGCATTCGCGGGAAAAGCACAGTTCCTCTACCTCGCCATCGCACCCACGCATTTATTTTTGCGCGAACTGCACGACGTGCTCGCCGCACGCCGTGGCTGGGGGGGGGGGGGCGTCCGACTAATGCATTAGCTACGGCGAGACCTCGAGTGGTGGCTCAGAGCTCCCAACAACGGTTGCTCCATCTACAAGCCCATCGAGACCGCCTACCTCCATGCCGACTCCAGCGACTACGGATGGGGCGCCGTTCCGAACCACAACCCCAATTTCCAAGCCCGCGGTTTAGGGGACGCGCGAGACCGCCACCAGCACATCACCTAGAAGGAACTCCGCGCAGTTCGACACGCGATCGAATCGTTTCTCCCCCACCCACGAGGTCGTAACGTCCTCCCACACGAGGACAACACTACCGTGGTCGCTTCCCTCACCAAGCGAACCACACGGTCACCCCTTATGATGACCGAGCCGAGACGCTTGTGGTACATGCTCGACACCAACGACATCCGCATCCGACCCCGCTACATCCGTTCGGCGGCGAATATATGGGGAAATACCCTCACCCGCGAATTGGAACTCGAGGAATGGCAATTGAACCTGCGAATCTTTTCACACGTGCAGAACCGGTGGGGCCCTCACTCTATAGACCGCTGCGCGTCTATGCTTAACACCCAACTTCAACGTTTCAACGCCATATGGTGCGACCCTCACTGCGAAAACGTCGACTGCATGCACCTGCCCAACGCGGCCTCGCGCCGCGAGAACAACAACTGCAACCTACCTTGGACCGCTCTCCCAACCCTCGCCGCTAAACTGCGCTAATCCGGCGCTTTTGCTACTGTCGTGGCCCCCTTTTGGCCCAACAAACCATGGTACCAAGACCTCCACGGGCTCGCAGCCCAGACTCTATATTTCCCTCCCTCACGAGTCTTTTTCTTCCCCGGCCGGCTCGGCAGGCACGTGGGGGTAGGACCACCCGGCAGGAGCATCGTTGTCTTTCGGCTAACACTCCCTCGTGGCTCTACACCCGTTGCGGCGCTCTAGGCCAGTCGTTACGCGCCGCCCACCCTACCTACGATGCGCCCCCGCCCGTTCCGCTCCGAGCCCGCAGACGCATGTAACACTACCGCCTCACAGTAGATACAACCCAAGCCCCTTGGTCCTCCTCTATGTCTACCAAGTTCCGTGCCCTCCTAGGCACCGAATGCGTGGGTAACACAGCGATCAGCCTACTTAGCAGCTCGCTCGTGCCGTCTACTTACGCCAACTACGACAGCGCCCTATGCCATTACATTTTTTTTCCGCCGCGGAAGGTATGCCCCCATGAACGCCACTCCGGCTACTATGGTTCGCTGCACTGCATGGCTGGGCCTACTCGGCACCGTGGCCGCAAGTTCTATGCAACTTTACTTTTCGACGGTCAACAAGTACTTCCGGGACCACCATCTACCCCCATCGCTGTGGGTGACCTTTTAGCCGACGCTAGACGCGGGCTAGAAATGCAACAACAACGCCTCGTCCCGTCCGAGACCATACTACCTCTCCTAGCCCCAGTCGCCCTCAATATTCTGTTGGCCGCAGACAAACTCCACGACAACCTGGCCTAGACACCAGCTTCTCTGCCGCTAATCGAGTGTTTTCGTGCCTTGCTCGTGGTTTGTGTCAATTACACATTTTTCTGAAGCTCAAACATAGGCAACCGCAGCCTCAGTGGTGACCTCGCGGTTGACATGCCCTCTCAACAAATATGTCTGTTCGTGCGCAAGTCCAAAGGGAACAAGCGCCGCGACACCCGCGACAAACGCGTATTGGCGGTCTCAATTCCAGCAAAATCCATGCTAGCGGACCTCATGGACTACTACCTCAATCAACGTACAACCTTTTGCGAGACCTACTTTTAACGCCCTCCCCCTGCCGCTAGTTGGAGCGTCTCAACTTTGGAACCCTCCGCAGAGTGGAAGGCCGCAGCAACACTTTCGGCCTTCCACTCTTGCCCTCGCGTTCCGCTTGATAAATACAACACCGCCAGCCATCCTCGCGTTTTGCTCAATAAATGGACATCGCACAACGTCCGGAAAGGATCGGCTTCCGCCGCTAGCCGGCTTCGGCGCCCCCCTCCCCGTCACCAAATACATGGGTCATGGGTGGCTTGGCCAAGAATAGCTCCGTGACCGAAGGCAAATACATTAACCCCACCATGGCCCCACCACTTGTTGCTTGGCGTTTCTTTAATTGGCTGGCGATGTCCGCCGTGTCGCACTAAGATTAGGTTGTGCAAGCCTTTGGCTTTATATTAATGGCAAACGTGCCCTAGGGCAATTTGTCTGATTGTTTTAAATCTAGAGGTTTGCATATCCTACTCCCATGCGTACGGGACGGTGACCCCCGCGTTTACTTTTAGCGTTAGTAACAGCGCGTCGTACCTCGAGGACATCCCAATTGTAATGGCAGTAGGGCGCAACCAACGGCCGGATGACTTCCCCATAAGGCTAGGGATGGTATCGTCGATATTTTACAAGCACATTTCGCTGTGATTTCGGGGAGATTTCGAATTCGGGGTCCCCGAAAACACCACGAAATACAGTAGTAAAGTCCGGATGATATCATCGATCCCTAGCCTTACTTCCCCAACGGTCAACTCTAGCTAGCCCTCGCCTCATAAGCCAGAACTAGCTAAGAGCCTGGCACTCTCTGCTTTTGCGCTCAGCCATTCTAGGCTTCGCGCGAACCCACCCACTCAATAACCCTATAAATGTGCGCTGATCGCACATGGCCGGTGGATGTCTTTTGGACAAATTGTAAGCAATGATAACTATTTGGCAAGCTTGCCCTAAGGTAAATTATATGTATTATTTATTCATCATCCCACTCCGCGTTGCTGCGCTTCGACATTCCTATTTTGTCCTATTACCATATAAAATGAGAAAAAATATATATTTACCCGAGGGCACGTTTTGCCAAAGATGTCAGTTTGCTTACAATTTTGGCCAAAAGACCACCACAGGCCAGGCCTGGGGGAAGATTAGCGCTAATTATGGGATGGGTGGGTGGGTTGCGCGAGCCAGATGGGCGAGCGCAAAGCAGAGAGTGCCAGTGCTCGGAGGTTGCACCGGCTTAAGGGGCTGCCGCTAGCTAGTGTTGTTGGGGCAGAACATGGGGCGTTGCGCTAGGCGTTTCCTCAGTCCTCGAGGGTCACCTCGAGGACTGGGTGAGACGCGCCGCTTTTACAGTAACGCTTTACCGTTCAGGTTTGCGTTCTGTCACATATGTAAGTAAGTTTTGCAAACCTCTAGATTTAAAACCAATCTGACTATTTACCCGAGGGCACGTTTTGCCAGTATGTAATAAACCGGAGGTTTAGCGCAGCCTAGTCTTGATGAAGCGGTTTAGCGGGGACGAGCCAGTCGAAGTACTGCCAAGCCGCCGGAGATGGGGTCATGGTAGGGTCGATGTATTTCCCTTCTGTGACAGAACTGTTCTTGGCCCAACCACCTGTGAGGTGCTACTTTGGTTAGGCTAAGTTGGAAACCTTAGACTAATAGTAGAACCTAATCTCTGGATCTAATTATACAGCGTAGAGAGAATTAGTAAGATTGTCTTAGGAACAGGGTTTCTTACAATCTGGGTGTGGCGTAATTCTATTCTGTACCGGTCTCTCACCTCTACCAGCAAGTCCCCGTCTTAAATATCCACACCTCAGGTGCTCTAGAAACAGCCTTAGAACCTGTAGCTTGTGCTGTCTGCTAACTAAACCAAACTATTACTAGTGATACAGGTTAACTCAGGTTACCTGTACCGTCTATCTAACCTTATCACACAAGCTCTTAGAACTATCTAGAAGAGAACTATCTAGAAGAGATACTGCTAGTAACTCTGTACTGTCGAGGGAAAATACGGCGATACAGTTGTACTGCCGTGATGACAATAAAAGAGTCACTGAATATCGCTAAGATACAGGTACCATTTAGAGGAAATAAATAATGTCAGATACTAGCACTTAGCTAAATGGCTAGGATATGACACCACCCATGTATTTGACGACGTGGAGTGGGGTCCCGATGCAACTAGCGGCGGAGGCCGCCCCTTTACGGAGGCTGTGCGATGTCCATTTAAATCCGCTCGGAGGTGTGGCGCCGACGGCGTCGCATGCGTCGCGGAGCCAGGCGGAGAGAGTCGCAGCTGCTTGCCAGTCGCTGGAGTTTTCGTAAGGTACGAAGCTCCATAGTGCGGCGGGAGGGGAGCTGTTGTAGAATTTCTTGCAGTAGGCGGTCCGCTGAGTGCAATAATATTCCAGTAGGTCGGCCAGCACCGGATTGGCAGTAGTTGGGATAGCAAGGATAGGCTTGTCGACCGCGCTGCGTCTCTGATCGCCCTTAGCTTTGCGTATGAAAAGCCAGATTTTATGCGAAGGTCGGTCGACGACAAGGTCGCCTGATAAACACCTTACTCCCGACTCGGCCCGGCAGAAGAACGCATAGGTAGTGCAAACTGCCAGCAACGCTCGAAAACGAGCGATGAGGTGGCGGGAAGTAGGAGTCCACTGGATGTGCGTACTGAGCTTAGCGGCCGCGGTGAGTAGCGAGAGGGCGAGCGGAGCTGGTAACGGTAGGCGCGAGTCCGCCGCATGTAGTCGTTGCTGTTGCATCTCGAGTCCGCGACGCGCGTCGGCCAAGAGTTCGCCGACGGCGATAGGCTGCTGTTGGTGGTCGCGGAAAAACTTGTTGATCGCTGAGTAGTACTGTTGTAGCGATGCGGCAGCGACAGTACCTTGCAATCCCAACCAGGCCGTGTAGCGAACGACCGATTGAGTAGTAGCTTGTAGCGGGTGAATATTTTCCTCGTGGCAGAACGCGGCAAATTGACGCAAGCCGTTGTCGTAGTTGGCGTACGTGGTCGGGGCTAAGGAGCTGCTTAACATGTGTAGCGCAGTGGTACCGATGAGGTCGGTGCCCAACAGGTTTCGCAGTCCGGTAGTCATGCTAGCAGTCCACGGTGCGTGTGCGTCGGGTATCCGTAAGGTGTAGCGGGCAGGCCTTGTGGGCTTGTTCGCCTGCGTAACCATTGCGCGTAGGTATGTGAGGCTGGCGTCTGCAGTCCGTAGCGTGCGTCCTATTGCGCCCCTGCGGGTGTGGAGCCATGCCGGCGTGGCAGTCGCAAAGCCACGACGCTCCATCCTGGTCGTCCGACCCCCTCGCGTGAGCCTAGCCGACCGGGAAAGAACAGGTCTCGCGACGGGGGGTAGTGAATAGTCTCGACGGCTGAGCTGTGGAGGTCTTGAAACCACGGTGCGTGAGGCCAGTACGGGGCGATGACGGTAGCCGCTGCTCCTGATTGGCGTAGTTTTGCACAGAGGTCGGGAAGGGCTGACCACGGGGGGTTGCAGTAGTTTATCTTTCGTTGCCATGCGGTGTCCGGGAGGTGTAGACAGTCGACGTCCTCGCATTTGGGGTCGCGCCATCGGGCGTTGAAACGCGGGAGTTGAGCGTTTTCCATTGACGCGAAGCGGTCGATGGAGTGTGGTCCCCACGTTGAGTGGAGGTAGTCGAATATTCGAGGGTTAAGCTGCCAGTCGTCGCGGTCGAGCTCCCGGCTTAGGCTGTCGGCCCAGATGTTCGCCGCTGATCGGATGTAGCGGGGCCGGATGCGGATGTCGTTGACGTCGAGTAAGTGCCAGAGCCTGCGCAATTCGGTCATCATGACCGGTGAGCGCTAGTCAACTTGGAGAGCGTAGCCACGACGGCTGTGTTGTCCTCGTGTAGTAGGACGTGTCGGCCTCGGAGTTGTGGCAGAAAGGACTCGATCGCGAGACGAACGGCGCGGAGTTCCTTCCAGGTGATGTGTTGCTGGCGGTCGTCGTCGTACCAAAACCCGCGGGCTTGGTAGGCAGGGTTGTCGTTCAGGACGGCGCCCCACCCGTAACCACTTGAGTCGGCGTGTAGGTACGCGGTCTCGATCGGTTTGTAGATGGAGCGGCCGTTGTGTTGGTTGGGCACAGTGCGCCACCACTCGAGGTCGCGGCGTAATTGATGTGTCATCCGTACACGTCTGCCCCATCCAGTTCGCGTAGCCAGCACGCTGTGTAGTTCGCGCAGAAAGAAGCGGGCTGGTGCGATGGCGAGGTAGAGGAACTGTGCCTTGCCAGCAAACGCTGCGAGTTGTCTGGCGGGTAGCCACCGAGCGGAAGTAGCTGCGCGGCCGAGTAACGCTGAAGCTTGTTTCGCGAGGGCTTGTAGCTTGTCGATCGGGGCTCGGAATTCGCCTTTGAGGAGGTCGACTGTCATGCCGAGGTGGGTGCCCACTTGGGTGGGCTGCCACAAGCCTTTGTCGGGGTTGCGCTGGAGGCCTAGCCGGTTGAGGAGGGTCTCGATGTGGTCGCGTAGCAGTAGAGCTGCGTCGTACGAACTGGCCATGAACAGGAAGTCGTCCATGTAAGGTAGCAGTCGTACTCCGCGCCATCGGACGTTGCGGAGGAAACGTCGTGACGGCTTGTACGGCGTAGCGGCGTTGGCGGTCATCGGGGTAGGCGCCCGACGCAAGTAGTTTGTGAACACCTGGGTTAGCTTGCAAAAATAGTAAGCCGACCCCGACCAGCCCATTGGTAGGCATGCGAGGCGCCACAGCTCGCCGCGGTGGTTGACCGTGAAAAAGTCGCGGTCCTCTTCCCGAATGCCGAGCGTGTAGTAGCCGTCCGCTAGGTCGAGGGAGACGAAGTAGTCGCCTGGGCGGGACAAGTGGCGTAAGTGCTTGAGGGTCTCGCACGACATCTTGAACTCCGCGCAGTAGCTGTTGAGTTCGCGGAGGTCGATGATAAGCCGCCACTTGTTTACACCGGGTTTCGGGACGAGGAACATTCGGGAGACGTAGCGAGGGTTGGAGGCGCGCTCCCAGGCTCCGCAGGCCTCGAAGCGTGGAAGCTCCGTAGCTAGGAAGTCGAGTTGAGGTTGAGTGGCGTCCTTCATGGAGACACCGTGGTTGAAAGGTCGGGGAAGTAGGCCGTTTTTTAACTTGACCCGCACGCCATGGCGGATCCAGTTCACGACTTGACCGCTCGCGCCGATATGCTCCCACTCCCGCCATCTTAGCCGCACGCGGTGACGCATGTAGTTGGATGTCGGGGAGCAGGAATCGGAGCGGCGGGTCACACCATCATTTCTTGGTGGTCTTTGCTCCGTCGATGGGTTTAGTCCCGGACGCTGCTGTTGCTGCTGCTGCTGCTGCTGCTGCGGCCTTGCGCTTGTCGGCGGCTGCCTTCTTGGCCTTGGCGTCTTGTCCGGGCGGCTTGTCCGGCGTGACTCGAGTGAACGCCGCTCCCGCAGCTGCTTTGTTGGCGGCATGCAGGCTGACTTCGAGGGTCCGGTCGACGAACGCTTGACGTAGCTCGTCAAGTGCGCTCGAGACCGCGGTAGGGCGTGGGCGGCAGAAGCGCTCGTGGGCAAGTTCGGCGAACACTCTGTCCGAATCCGAGCTCGTTTGTCCGCCCTTGGTGAGGCGGAGGAAGCCCAGTCGAGTACGGGCGGCCTCCTCCGTCGCTGTGTGGGTGCGATGACCCGCTCGGATGAGGGCAACGGCCGCCGCCTGCTCCGCTGGTAGAGGAGGTCCGGCTGACAACGTGTCCAAAGCCTCGCTGATTGCCGCGTTGGCGCAGCTGTCGAGGAAGGCATAGCACCCGATGTGGAGGTACTCGTCGTACCCCGCTTGAGATTTCCGGTCGTTGAGGAAGCGGGCCGTGTCGTCCGTTAGCGTCCACAAACGAGGTTCGTCGATGTCGCGAGGGGGTCGCTCCAAACCGGCCGGAATGATTTTACCGTAGGTGGCAAAATCGACGAACTCGGGCTCGTGTAGCTCGGGTTCGTCGTTCAGCAGGTCGATAGGCTGCTCAGGGGCTGCCTTACCACCCTCAGTCGCAATGGTCGCGTCAGGGGGAATGGACTGCTGTTGATTCGGGAGCACGGGTGGTCCGGTTAGTCGTTCGAGCTGGGCTAGTAAGGCGGTGTTAGACGCCTGAATCTGCTCAGCTAATCGGAGTTCGAGGGCCGAAACCGCGCTTTGAATCTGTTCGGAAGTACGCTGTTCGATTACAGGGGAGAGAGGGTCGACTCCGGGGGCGGAGGACGACGGCTCAAGCTGCATGTTGTTAGACGGCGACGTAGAACGTGGGGAAGTGTCTCGTGACGCTCGGGTGCGCATGAGGCGATGGTAAACTGACACCCTGCTCGACTACGAGAGTCGAGACTGCAATTGCGCGAGCCAGATGGGCGAGCGCAAAGCAGAGAGTGCCAGTGCTCGGGGGTTGCACCGGCTTAAGGGGCTGCCGCTAGCTAGTGTTGTTGGGGCAGAACATGGGGCGTTGCGCTAGGCGTTTCCTCAGTCCTCGAGGGTCACCTCGAGGACTGGGTGAGACGCGCCGCTTTTACAGTAACGCTTTACCGTTCAGGTTTGCGTTCTGTCACATATGTAAGTAAGTTTTGCAAACCTCTAGATTTAAAACCAATCTGACTATATAAATATAAAATGAGAATCAGCGAGCAGTTGATCAGGGGTTGCTTCTCGTCACACGTCACTTAGGAGACTGTTGATCGACGAATAAGCTAACGGCGGGCGGGGCTGCCGCTGTAGCCTCAGAAACCTTTAAGCACTCCGGTAACGACGCGTGCTGTGCTCTTAAAAAGTATTGAAGCGAAAGTTTCTGTCACATATCTATCGTCGGCAGATCTCGTTTCACTTGATGAGGGCAGTAGCACCCATGGCGGGTATCAGCCGGACACTTGGCGGCCCTGCACTCGCGCTGGTCGCACTGTGTGTCTCGTTGGTTTTGATCCACGCTGCCAGCAGCAGCGACGCGCTGCCTCGTGGCGCGGACCCAGCCGCGGCCGCGGCGTACGTTGCCGCAAGATCTTCCGGAACCTTCGCCTGTCTCGACGGCAGCCGCCAAGTCCCCCTCCACGCTATCAACGACGACTTCTGCGACTGCGTGAACGGCAGCGACGAACCGGGTGGGGATCCTCTCGTCGCCAGCACCGTACACCCGCTCTAACACACCCTACTAACAGAATAGTTGTAGACGGCCTTTGTGTGTCGACCAAGCTCCGATCATCACAGCCTCCCCGCCCACCCCTCCTACCGTCCACCTTGCGCGCACTGAAGCACCTTAACTCCCTTATTATCACGTCCTGTCTGCCATCCCTAAACGGCGTCGGCGGGCCTGGTGGTCGAGTGCTAACGTCTCGTGTACGGGCGGCTCTTCCCTTGTCCAGCTCACTTCATTATTTATTCCCTCCCCCCCCCCCCCCCCCGTTATTTATCCTTTCCCACCTGTCTCTCCCTTATTCCCTCCTTGACCCCTTTTCTCCTGATTATTTCCCCCTGATTGGTTTTCACTTATCGCGCAGGCACATCCGCCTGCCCCCGAGGCACCTTCTACTGCAAAAACTTGGGCCACACCCCCAAGGTGCTACCCTCCAGCTTTGTCAACGACAGCGTTTGCGGTGAGTTGGCGGTGTGGGCTTACAAGCGTTTGCACGGGGGAAGAAGATGGGGCGAAAGGGGGTTCAAGGGAAAGGGGTAAAGTCAATGTGGCAGGGGATAGTGAGACAGTGGGGGAATGTTTCCTCCCTGCATGCGTTGTTACTGTTCAGAGCTGCATCGACTGAGCTCATTGCACTGTTCACGTCAGACTGCTGTGATGGGTCGGATGAAGCCAAGGGTGTCTGCGAGAACGAGTGCCTCTCCTCAGCCAAGGTTCACATGCAGGAGCTGGAGAAGAAGCTGTCACACTACAGTAAAGGCCTTCAGATGCGGGAGGAGTATGTGCTCAAGTGGGTGTTATTCGGTGGCGGTGACACCCGTCTAATGTTCTTTTGCAAGGCACGCCCCCTTGTTCTGTTCGCTCAGACGATGAGGCGTTCCTACTTCACAGGGCAGCAGAGGCGAAGCAGTCCTGGGGAAAGCGCCTGGGCGAGCTTGACATCGAGATCGAGGAGCACCAAAAGCTAGCGGAGGGTCTGCGAGGTTCGTGTCGTTGTGATGCATGTGCAAGGAACAGCTGTGGTTGTTTAGGGTGGCGTGCAGAAATGGGAGGGGCTATGATCTGGATTGTGATGGGGGCGTGTAGTGCAAAAGGAGGCGATTGAGGCTGAGGAGGAAAAGCAGCGGGAGGAGGAGGACGAGGCCAGGCGTGTGGCGGAGGAGGCTCGCAGGGCAGAGGAGAGCGATGCAGCTGAAGATGCTGGGAGCACTGAGTCTACTGTCGAGGAAGGAGATGTCGAGGAGGAGGAGGAGGTACTTGCGATTCCTACCCTCTGTTTGGCAACTTTCTGGTCAACCATATTTTTGCATTGTAAGACGCATTGAATTAATGCAATCCGGGGTTGAAGGTTCTCCCCTCCCCCAAAATATGGTATACATTAGGAAATGTCCAATTAAGTAAATCCGTATGGATACACCATCATCAATGAAATAGTCTTCAATAGATTCAATATAACAAGCTGTTACGTATATTTTCACCCCCGCACATACCTATGCTAGATCGACCCCCATCAAACAAACATACATGCACACACGCGCGCGCGCGCATATACATGCTCATACTTGTCATGTATTTATGCACAAACATTCGTACTGCCCCCCCCCCCCCCCCCCCCCCCTAAACACACACACACACACACACACACACACACACACACACACACACACACACACACACACACACGTATAAGACATGTTAAATAGACATTGCACTCATACGCGCGCGTGCCCGCACGTATTTTGGCAAGCATACTTTGGGCGAACACAGCCATACACGTTCGTCGACGTGGGGTTGAGGTTTGAGCTGGCTGTTTTGCCTGCTAGGCAACAAAGCTCGCAAACGAAGTGATGGGCGAGGAGGAGGATGAAGAGGAGGACCCTGAAGAGGTCGGCAGGCGGATCGCAGCGAGGTGGACGAGTGACCCCGATGCAGCAGGTACTTTCCATATGTGGGCGGTTAGATGTATGTGTGTTAACTAGATATGGGCTGAAAATATAGGTGTGCGTGTGTATTTTGCGGTCGTTGCGTGGGGTGCGTGTAAATGTGTGTGTGTGTATGTGAGTGTGTGTGTGTGTGTGTGTGTCTGTGTGTCTGTGTGTGTCTGTGTCTGTGTGTGTTGAGGGTAGGATAGGACATCCGCAGGTGCACACATGCATGGTGTATTGCTCGCAACGCCAAGAGACTGTAAATGTGACGGAGCCCGTGTTGCTGATTGGTTGCGCAGGCGGAAAAGCGAGCGGTGATGACGGCTCCGGCGACTACGCGGGAGATGCAGGTGAGGCGGGGGAGAACGGCGAGTACTCGGACTCATACCCAGACTACGCCCCCGACTATTCCCTCGATTACGCTCCGGAGCGGGACTATGCGGGCGATTATGGGGAGGCGGATTGGGAGGGCGGCGAGTCTTATGACCACGATTATGAGGGGTCGGACGCGGAGGGGCAGTATTACGGAGAGTATGATGGTGAGGCGGACGAGGGTGAGTTTATTGTTACTGTTATGTATTTAAATCGCTGGAGGGTCTGCACATAGGGGTTATGGTGGAGGTATAGGTATAAACGCAGGTTGAAGTCTGCTCATCCGAATCGTCGTTCGTCATATTGAGTGTATCCCTTGGCCGGGTTGTGAGCGCTGCTGTTGTCCATCTCACCAACAACCTGCCAATCATCTGCTGCGTTGCAAGAAGGCAAAGCTTGTGTTCCTGTAAGCACTCACCTTTGTGATCGCCTTGTTTGGACAGGAGAGCACGAGGAGAGCGAGAATGATAAGATCAAGCACGAATTTTCCGAAGCGGTGAGTGGAAGATCGCTGCGCTTCCTCTTTGCTTGTGCTTTCTGAAGGGCAGCTTCACCTGTCTTCTGCTTAGTTGGCTCCAAGCATCGCGTGACGGTTGCTTTGTTGATCTTCAGGACTCTAAGCTGCGCGAGCTGCAGAAGGAGCGTACCAAACTGACTGCAAGGCTTGGGATGGACTTTGGGCAGGATGGTGTATGGGCCCAGCTGGTCGACTCCTGTGTGTCAGCCAAGGTGGACAAATACACCTATGAGGTGAGAGGGGGGGGAGGGGCGGGGGGGAGGGGGGTGATCAGGGGCATCTCTAAGATTGGTGTGTCGATGGGGAAGCCGGACTGAGGCGCTGCTCGTTGCAGATTTGCATCAACGGAGAGGCAAAGCAGAAGGAAGGGCACAGCTCGGTGTCGCTGGGCACATCCAGCGGCCTGGATCCGGGCAGTAAGCAGCTCAAGTTTGCGGGTGGGCAGGCCTGCTGGCAGGGCCCCAAGCGGAGCATGACAGTGCGCCTGGAGTGTGGCATGGCGGAGGAGCTCATGCAGGTGGAGGAGCCGTCGCGGTGTGAGTACGCCGCGGTGTTGCTCACGCCGGCGGCGTGTAGTCATGAGGACATGCATACCGCGGAGGCCGAGTTGCGGGAGCTGACGTTGATCATGACCCAGGTAGGCGGGGGTTTCGCTCCTGTCCATTCCTGTTTTACCCCTGCATGTGTGTGTGTTTGTGTGGCTGTGTGTGTCTGTGTCTCCTATCTTTGTCCGTGGCATGTCGTTGTGTGCGTTAGCTGATTAACGCCGCATTTGTCCGTCGCCGCAGGTGCACGATGAGCTTTAGAGCTCTCTTGTAATGATTATGCTCTCCATTTTGTCTCTCCTCTCATCTACCCTCACACATTTGCATCTTGGTATGGGAATTCGGCAGGCGATGCGGTGACAGAAAGTCAGTTTGTGCTGTGCTGTCCGCGTGCTTGTTTCCGGGCCTGGGCTGCTTGGGGCTCTGCTCATCAGCTGTATGCAGAGGTTCACATACATTTTGCATGTCTTAGGTGACACGTAGATCGCGTGATGCAGAGCTCAGCTCGCCTGGTGTTTAGGAAAGTGATGATCGGCACCCCTCTCGATGAGGCATAACGGTATGGAGAGGGTGTGAAGTGAGGGGTTATGGGAAACCCGTGAGTGAGGTGTCCTGGTGGAACATGGCGAAGCAGTGGCTCTGTGAGCTGTCGGAAAAGGAGGGGGGGGGGGGGGGAGGAGATGGTCGTGGCTTAGGTACTTACAGGGGCGTGGCTGCGCTCATCGTCTTTGCACAACGCTTATCCCTGACGCAGCCATGTGCAGGGTGGCGGCTGCACTTCGGACTGATAATGAAGGGGGAGGCTCCCTCGGCTGTTGCATGAGCTACCCAAGCGCGACCTCACGGTGTGGCTCGTCACGTGCATTGCCGACGCCTACTCAGTGATAGGAACAGAAGGTCGGCGTCAAATAAAATGCGGTTTCAGCTATCTTCTGCTGTGTGTGAGGGAAGTGGCGCTGCCCGTCAGTCAGGCCGTGGGTAGAGTTCGCAGTCCTCTGCGGCCGTACCACACTCTGATACGTATGGCGTCAACTGCGCCCGACAGAGAGAGAGCGCGCAAGAGCAAAAACGTAGCACGTGCACCTCTGTAAAACGTCAACGAGTGTCCAGATGTATCTCCACGCTTGTCACGGTTTCGTGATCATTACACTTTAGTCACTATCAAGTTTCGCTTGGTCACTACCCATATAGGGAGAACGTGGTAGCCATGCTTGCGCTCGATGTCCCGGGTAGCGAGAGTTGCAGTAGCCCAATAAAAGAGTAAGCTCCAAATGTGTTCTCCAAGGTAGGGGACACTTGTTCCGTGCCACATACATGTCGAGAAAAAACTGCTAATGGAAGAAGACTCAGCGGCGCCACTAGGCAAGTGGCCACTCCACCAGCACTCCAGCGTGGCAACCTCTGTGGATACCTCCGCCAAGAATGTGCAATGTGTCCCCCGAGTGTGCCAGATTCCGGGACCGTGAACGAAGACTCTCCGTACGTTTCATGACAATGCTGGGTTTTTTAACGGGCTTGTTCTTTTCCGTGTAGAGCAAGGGAGGGGCGAGATGTACTTATCGCCTTACGACTATTCAATTCACCATCCCCTGCCAATCAATTTGTTGATTCCACTCCTGGGCCTATCCTATTGCCGACCCATGACCACAAACCCTCCCTTCCCCGATTCCCACTCCCCCGTTGTCCAGTGAATCTCATGATCTTAGCGCCCTAGCCCCTCGTGCACTGCGCTAGACACGCCGCCCCTCCCCGAGTTTCAACCACCTCTCCTTGGTCGTTGCCCACACAGTTCACCCCTTACGTTAACACTTAAACCTGTCATGAATAACGACCTCTGACCCCCCTCGCCCACAACAGCCTCACAGGTGCTCATGAAATTGACCACAAGATAGGATAAGACATTGTTGCCCCTCCCTCCCATCTGTTATGCTGCCCTGTCCCCCTGAAACACAAACAAATACATGCGCGAGGCTTTGCGGGCCACAAACAATGCTACCATGCGTGGAACCCAGCTTCCAGGGGTGTAGATGGGGTTCGCGGTTTGTTCTGTTTATATTAGCTGTATTCGAACAGCAGGAATGGAGAATCGGTGGAAACGATCATGAGACTGGTGTGGTTGGTTGGTGAGACTAAGGAGGCACCACAGGAGATAAACGGTACTGGCGTTCATTGAATAGAAAGCTGTGGGGGTGAGGTGTCCACAAGCACGCCAGACATCTTAAAATGTTGGCTGCGGAGGGAAACGGCACATGAGGAGAGTGCTAGCTTCGGATCACGACACCTGCTTCTTGAGGTGGTTGAAGACACGATTCTTTATCCACTCCTTGTCATGCGGTTGATAGGAGGTCGTCCTGGGGTCAAATCTGCGTGGGACAGCGGATAGGAACGGAAAACAAAGTGAGTACGACCCGCTTCATAACGCACCCACACACACACACATTCATAGCACACACGTACACACACACACACACACACACACACACACACACACACACACACAAACACACACGTACGCACACACACACACACACACACACACACACACACACACTCACGATAGTGCAGAACATGTTGGGCAACACGCATTGGGGCACAGCACTACAAGCAGACAGATACGCCCTCGGGCGGGGCCACTTACACGAGGGCGCTCATGTCGACCTGTGGATTGTGATTCAAGAAGGGCAGAAGAAGAGAAACGGCGCAACACCGGTTCAGATTCCGCAACTACGTGTGGACAACTGATGAGTGCAGGTGTGTTGGAACAAAGCAAGCATGGGGAAAAGTGAGACGCCAAGCACGTTCACATCATGCCATGCGCCTCTCACCAGACTGTCAATGTATCGAAACAGGTCCGCAATCTCGTAGGTGATGTTTGGGAGGTTGGGGTTCAGCTCCTTCAGCTTCTGCTCAAACATCTGACAGACACCTTTGAGCGAAGGGAAGGCAGCACAGGTGAGAGTCATCCCCGCCGGTGTTTCTTCCCTCCCCTTTTCCTCTTATCCTCCCCTTTGATTTGGCCAGCGGTTCACTTATGGCCATGCCATGACACAGCAGAGTACTCACCATCCACTGCTCCAGTCAGAGTCTCGAAGTCCATGTAGGACCTGGAGCCCAAGTGCGGTGTAGACTGAACTAGAATGATGGTGTGCCGGCTGTTCGCGTTTTGAGCCTGAAAATAAAATGTTGTTTGTGTGTGGGGGGGGGGGGGGGGGGGGGGAGGGGGGTTAAGAAACATATGCTGAGCAAAACATGGCCACTGCATAGACTACCTCCACGGCATCCCACCCCTCCAACCATCACACACACATACACACACGCACACATTTTTAGGCATACACACCCACCCACAGACACTCGCGCACGCATGTAAACATACACAAACACACATACACAAACATAGGTACGCACATGCGCACACACACACATGCATGCACATAAACACATCCCACACACACGCGCGTAAGTATGCACACACAACGCCACACACATCCATACGCACGCAAGCGCGCGTGCGCACATACACACACACAAAGAAACACACATACGCACGCCCGAGCACAGACTTACATACACACACAACACACACACACACATACACACAACACACAACACAATACACACACACAAAGAACCATACGCAAGCACGAGCACACACACACACACACACACACACCACATACATACACACAACACAAATACACAAACACACGCTTATGCACGCACACCAACACACACTTTTATGAACGCACCCCCGCAGGCACGCATACACAAGCAAGTACGCATGCACACACACATCCCACACACACACACACACACACATGCACACACACACACACACAAAAACACACACACACACACACACACACACACACACACACAACAATAACACACACACGCGCGCACGCACGCACGCAAGGACACACACACACACACACACACAAATATGCACACCAACACAAACGCAAGCACGCTCTCTCTCTCTCTCTCTCTCTCTCTCTGTCACACGTAAACACATAGATACACACTCACGCGCGAACACACACACGCACACACACACACACACATACACATACACGCGCGCACGCATACACACGCACACGCACGCACGCACACACACACACACACATACACACACACACACACACACACACACACACACACACACACACGCACACACACACACACACACACACACACACACACACACACACAAAACCTGCCACACACACAACTTGCCATGTAAACACACAGACACACACATACATAAACGCGCATACACACACACACGCACACACGCACAAACACACACACACAAACATACAATCTGCAACGTAAAAACACAGTTCCACAATTACGCACATACACACGGAAATACACGTATACATACACACAAAAACACACACATACACACACACGAATACACACACACCCACACACACACACACACACACACACACACACGTAAACACACAGATAGACACAGATATACACACACGCATACGCGCATACACACACACACACACACACACACACACACACACACACACACACACACACACACACACACACACACACACACACACACACACACACACTTCCATAAGCACATTAGCTTATGCACGCGAACACATACGCGCGCGCGCAAATACAGAGATACATATACACACACAAACACGCAAACACACAGATACACACACACGCACGCACACACACATCCAAGCACATACACGCACACAGACTAAACGGGGTACATACCATGACAAAGTCAAAATTTAGCGCGTGCCGCCCGCCGCTCTCTGTCCCCACTCGTCGCTACGCACTCTCCGCCTCGGCGCGCGATGATCTCCGATTGAACGACCGTCCCACTCTCGTACTGTCTGCTCCTTCACCCCCGACCAACTGCCTCCCAAATTTCTAGTGATATACTTTGCCTCGTCTTGTCTTCAGGTAGCGATACCTAGCTTCTCTGCTTCCACTGACCCACAGTCGGGGCTATGCTCCGCCCCTGTCTTCCACACCGTAGTAGTCGAACTGCTCCGCCGCACAGTGGCGCCATCAGCAAAGACCCGACCGCCCGAAAGCGCGCGGCGAATGTGCACCGCGTTACCGGTACCTGTATGTACGGTAGCAGGGAAAAAGCCAAGCAGCAGCAATACAGAAAAAATCTTGATTACATTATTATTGACGACGGATGGCGACTACGTGCGCTCATCAACAATAATAAACCATATATTTATTAGTTTAATCTATTAGGTTTGGGCACAATGCAGTGCTTCCTTTTGCCGTGCCTTGGATTCAGTGATCCTCTTGTCACTTTTGTCATTTTGTTTCCTCTCCCTTTCTCCCTGTCCGTGCTCATGTTGTTCTTCTTGCGTTCCTTTCTAGATTTGGAACAGATTTGGTACCTCGCAAACACAAATGTAATCATGAAACGATTCATTGGCAAACCGTGCGACCTCTTATCAATGTTTTGCACTGCCGCTTTGGGGCCCAAGAATAAGGATTGGTGTACAGAAAATATGTAACAGGCAAGCCCTACCCCACCTCCTCGCACTTGATAACGCACTGTGGCAGTTGGCATGATGAGAGCTAACTACGGGCACAAATATGTTTTATCCTGGTTGTTGTCGATGTCTCTGCAGGTGGAAGTGCAAATGGAAGAAGAGATGTTAAGATGCTTAACTGTTCAATGTTTAACATTAGATTGTAATTGGACGAAGGAATTGTTAAAAGGTATTGTCACCTCCCTCTATTGCACTAGGCTTAAATAGCTTTCGCATAGCTAGCTTGCACATACTCTCGCTTGGTCTACGTGTAAGGTGCTAGGGCTCTCCAACCGTCATCAAGAGACTAGCGTCGCGGCTTGTCCAGCATTGGGAACCTCGTTTAGCATTGGGAACCTCGTTCGGCCCGTCGTCTGGTTGATTAGACTTACTGTGCGTACTTGTGCGTACCGGGAGGTACGGGTAGTACAATACTCACCTGAACCCTCGCTAAATTGCAGTAGCAACGTACCCACGATGTACGTCCTTCCGCTGGAAAAGCAAGAGTTGGAATTAGTAACGAGTATATGTACAATATCCAGTAATGTATTCTTGCAGGAATGTACTCGTCCCACGCACCGCCTTATAACAGCTTCACTACATAATTACCATGGAGCAAAACTACGACACGCAACTCATGTAATGTATGAACCTCGGGTCACAACGACTTTATAGCCTAGTTCCCGAATTGTTCCCCCTCGCGTGCCTAAGATAGAGGCACCTTGGTTCGGCGTGCGTAGGTCAGCGGGCAGCATAGGCCTTACCCTAGCGTTGCGTCCCGCAATCCGTCGCCGGCTCCAACGGCTCCCTCCGTCCCACCACATATTTGCATGTACCCTCATCGCCGCCGCACACTCATGCGATATAATCCCGCCCAATCCCTTGCTTAAAGGATAGTGTGTGCGGTGCTTTTTTGATATATTATCGGATGGCATGGGCGGAAGATCTTGCCGCCGACTAAAGTTATTCTTCAGAAAGCCCTCCACACATGGCTTCCCGACACAGCACATCTACATGGTTAATAGCAACGCCCACGACAATGAATAGGAGGTGGGTGGTGACGTGCATGCGAATGCACCTCCTCTTGTATGCAGCCGTCGCCGCTCCGCGGCTAGTGGCTGGGCGCCACACTAAAACTCTATCACATACACAAACACACACAAGTACACACACACATACACACACACACACACACACACACACACACACACACACACACACACACACACACACACACACACACACACACGCGCGCGCGCGCGCGCGCACATATATACATGTGCAGCACGCGTGCATGTTATGCAAATATAAGCACACAAACCCACACACATACTTTACAGCACAATTCGCAATACGCGCGCGTACACACATACATACATTGTCCGTCCACTCGCACGCACATTTATATATACAAAGCACATGCTTGCACTCACACACACATATGCACACACAGAAACACGCGCGCGAGCGAGAGCGCACGCACACACATAAGCATTTACAGCACACGCACACGGTGTCGACCGCACCACTCGCCCTGCCGATACGCGTACCAAACCTGTCTACCAACTAGCAAGAGCACGCAAAATACCATTCCCTATGTGAACACATTTGCGACAGCTGGTGGGAACGACGGCTCGCGGCTGCCGGATGATTTGTCGAACGACTGCCAGCCCACTGCCCTCGCACTCACCGTTGCCTAGCTACCTTCCCGTCTGTGTCGCCCTCTCCAGTCTTGCGCGGATACCACATGCCATCAACAAAACCATGTTTCTCAACTTCGACCGAGGACCCTACAAGCACCGCAAGCAAGCAATAACACTCGCCCGCCATACGCCCGTGCAGCAATCGCGCTTTCTGTCCAGCACCGGCTCATTCCCCGGTGACGCCCATATATGTTTCTTTTTCGGGCTGTCGACAAGGTCTCTCCCCCGGCTGGCGCTCCGCGCTGCACTACGTCACACGTACCAATACGCTACCACCGGCGTGGTCACACCCACGCACTCGAGAAGCTCTCTTCGCCGCATCTCTACTTTACGAAAAAGCCTGCAATCTACAGCAGCCGGCGGCACAACCATCATTATGCCCCATATCGTCGCTTCCCTTCACGTACAAAACTACGCCGCGAAAAAAGCACGGGCGGCTTGCGCCACTTTCGATTACATGTTCGCAATATGTCTTGAGGGACATTGGTCATCAGCGTACAACGCACAAAGGACCGCGTTTTCTAGCACCGCCGAAAAATCGCACCATCGTTACGGCTCACGTCGCGCCTTTCTTAGCCTTAGCCCGCTAAGTAGCGGCGGCGCTACCTCCCTCTTTGCACATCGCTCAGTTACAACGGCGTCCCCACATATGCCACGCCAGCACGAAGAGTTTTCGAATAGTCACCTTGATGACATTAATTAGCATTATAGTATGCGTCCTTTTGTCGGAGTCTCTACTGTTGTACCGTCCATCAAGGTGAAAACATGCTTCGTGCCGACCTGTAAGGAGGCGTTTTTGTCGTCCATCCATGGTAAAGCGAGTACCATATCACCACCGCGTAAATCACGTAAGCCGTAAAAAGTCCGTTGAAACTCATGACGGACCAGTTCGAAGGTGATGTCACAGACTATCGAAGACGTCGTACGTTGTCCGTTAGCGAGTCGAATTGGTGTTTTGACCCTTGACTTGCGAGTCGTAAGGGAGAAACGACGTACGAAGTCATATGTCACAAAGTTGAATGTCGCAGCACAATCAACTAATCCGGAAATTTGCTGACCGCCATCAAGAGTTTTCACGAGCATGTCGGTTCGAATCAACGGGCGAGGTTCGGTGAGGTCTGTCAACATGGCAATAGCGCTCGAAGAAAATTGTCGTAGCGTAGCGATGGGCTCCGTAGGGACGCCTAGTGGTACAAGTAGCGAGGTAGATTGATAAAGAATCGCAGTTGGGGCTGAACCGTCATGATCACAATCAGCGCCGACCAACCATTTTTGAACTAGCCATGCGCAACACCCTCTTGCTAGGTCGGATCGCTAATCGACTCGCGAGTGAACAATTGTGTCCGAGATGTAAATTCTTGGTAAATTTTCTAGTGTCGAGTAAGTTCGTTGAACTTAGCCCACTTCGGAAAACACAACCATCGTAGATGTCGGAGTTGTACACGTACAGTTCTCGAAATCACTACCGTTTTGTTCCACTAACTCCCATGGCGGATTGAAGAACACATGCTCCCCACTCATGTCTCTCTCAAAGACTGAATCACTCAGCGAACAACGAGGTAAGTCACCGTGCGAGTTAAGACCTTCGTCGTTTGCACAACCTTCCAAAACAAAGTCGAATCGTGCGTGCGGAGGCTCGAAAACGGAGTAAACTAGTTTGCAATCAATCGAACGTATGGTTGTTAAAGGTCTACGTATGTCTCTCTCCTTGCTCTAACAACG
The DNA here is from genome assembly GCA_026401115.1 of Tetraselmis chui. Classification (NCBI taxonomy): domain Eukaryota; kingdom Viridiplantae; phylum Chlorophyta; class Chlorodendrophyceae; order Chlorodendrales; family Chlorodendraceae; genus Tetraselmis; species Tetraselmis chui. The sequence goes on along the minus strand of JAPMLY010000058.1, from coordinate 291,998 downwards.
ACGACCAGCTACCAACTTAGGTGGAGTCGCGACTGGAGTCGATGGAGGTGTCGAAGAAGAATCTTGCACCTATGTCGCTAACATGGTTCAAGACGACGACAAAGATATGTAGCAAGCTGCTTTTGCTCGTGCGAAGAGCAACCATACCAACATACTTTTTGCTTGTTCGGCGTGTCGACCGGCTCTTTGCCCTTCAGCTCCGGGCATTGGAAGACACGATGCCCCTTCTTGTAGCACTTAAAGCAAAGTCCCTCCCTTTGGTGTCGCTTACGCTCATGAGGGGGCAACGAGCAAGCGATGGCGTTGAACAATCGGCTATTGTTTGGAGAAGATCGGCCACGGCCTCCACGACCGCCTGCACCTGCCACGACCTCGCCCAAACCCAAATCCTTATTGGCCTCGATGAAGTCGTTTAGTGCCCCCAGTCTTTGGACTCTCAAGAGAACGCTTCATATGAAGTCCACTACCTCATGGACAGTCAGTTGGGGTAGGTGCACTCCTTGCACGGCCCATATGAATCGGTCACGAGGTCATTCATAGAATTTTGTACTTTGCTAAGAACGATGGGACTAAGCCTGAGTATGAATCTAAAAATTCGCCTGACCATTGATGAAGCGGACACGCTCATCCTCTGTAAGAGGTTGTCAAGCCCTATGTAAAAAGTCTTTGAACAAGTAGGTGCAACATGCGTAACTCAAGGAGCCTTGCGTAAGTCCAAGCAAGACGTTAATCGCGTCATCCCGAATATTAGGCAGCATTGACATCTTACGAATCTCTCTCTCTCTCTCTCTCTCTCTCTCTCTCTCTCTCTCTCTCTCTCTCTCTCTCTCTCTCTATATATATGTCTCTCTCTCTCTCTCTCTCTCTCTCTCTCTCTCTCTCTCTCTCTCTCTCTCTCTCTTGTTACCAGAGACTGAGTCGAATTTGTCTGGGAGCTTACGGTAAAGAGTATATCCTCTAATGATATATTCGTCGTAGCGGCGGAGGGTAAAGGATAAAAGGAGGGGGCGGAGGCGCAGGGGGTGGAGGCCGCCGGGCGGGGCTAGAGGGGGTACCGGGAGTCGGAATCGTTGATGTTCCGGCTACTAGTGCCCGCACGAACTCGAATGTCCTTGCGGTGGGCGCTCCCCTTCCACTCCTCGGAAGCCTTTTGGCGGGGGGCCATCCAGTTAAGGTTGATCTTGACTTCCGCACTAGAGCACCACTACTTGGCACGCCTTTAGTTTGGTCGTTTCATGGCTATTATCCCTTTGCCTTGGAGGATGGGGATAGGTTGGCTTGCATGGCGGTCGAGCTTGTTGATTTTTTGGTGGTTTTTGTGGTTGTTCGTCGATTCCTTGGCATGTGTGCTGCGGACTCCCGTTCATTGCGCTCGAATATCTATATATGGAAGGTGGGGGTTCATCTCGGGCCGTCGCACGCATGAACATCAAGATCGGACCCACCGGGTTTCGCGTATTAGACGTACCCTTTACCGGCGCACCGGAAAAAGAATGGATGTCCGTTAGTGGCTTCTCACCAATAAGTTCTAATCACAACATTACCACGCCCCCCCCGAACTCTCCCCGGACAGCAGTCCAGCTTCGAAACCAATGTGGAAGGTGGGGGTTCATCTTAGGTCGTCACACGCCTGAGTATCAAGATCGGACCCACCGGGTTTCGAACCCGCGACCATTCGCGTTCAAGGTGCACGCTTTACTTGCGCACCGGAAGAGAATGGATGTTTCTTAGTCGCTTCTCACCACTAAGTTCTAACCACGACATGTATATGTCCGCATGTAGGAGTTTGTTCGCCGGTCTACTTTTTTCCATTACGTGTGTTCTTGGGTGATGTGCGCCGGGAGCTCATGCAACGCCTTTATGTTGTTCTTCATGGCACCTTGGCATCCTATCTTAGTGACGCTCCAAGGAGAGCAGTACTGACGTCGCAACATGCCTTTTTGTCCCCCGGGATTCAACTTCTAGTGCGTGTGTGTGTGTGTGTGTGGGGGGGGGGGGGGGGGGGGGGGATTCTACACTCCTCCACAAAAGTCCGGACATTCATTATGTTAAGCATAAGCTAGTCAAGAACACGCTCCCCTCTCACCACGTCAAGCACGACGATACCCGAGTACCACCGAATTGTAGGAGAGTCTGTTGTAAGCAGTACCTTATAGTTATTAGTTGCAGATTGTTACTGTAAGCTATTCTAGATATGTTTAGTACATGTCTAGATCGGACATACCGATAACCTGTTTGTTCTGGTACAGAGCTGTCGCTAGGCTTCAGCTCTAACACTTCTGTTGTCCCGACACCACGCCTCGGGCTGGTTGTCTCTGTGACTGTCCCTTTGCGTGACTGTGACTGTAACTACGTATGCGTTAGTTACCTTCCTTACTGATCGTGTGTGCACGGTTTAACAGGTTATGGGCCCCCGCCTCACGTCACTCACGCGCGACAACCTAGTTCGGCGAGCTGCGATCGCCACCTCTCCCGAAGAAGGCAAGTTTACATAGATACCTAGTACTTTCATCATGTAGTCGGCGGTATCGCCAGTATAATCAGCGTTTAAAAAACAAACCCACCCTCCATCCCACCTAAGTCAGCCGCTCGAGGACGCCAGACAGCCACCCACACCGACGCACTCGTCGCGTGTGGACATGGTGCATACAGGTCCAAGCTGGAGACCGGGGGGGGGGGGGCGCACTATCGGGTGAATATACATATACGGAGTGCACGACAGCCTTAGATTACAATATCAATTAATATATTATCGTAGCGACTCAGCCGCCGCCGCATCGTCCCACCTGCACTGGCCGTGGCCCCGACTTGTGCCCCACACTGGGTGGAGGACACAGAAAAGGTGCTTTGAGACACCCCGGGGCATCATGCCGAGGGGTCGGCGGGCATCAGGCTGTCTCTCTGCATACCGCTGTTAGGCACACGTCCGGCCAGCGGTTTTTACCGCTGCCTATTTTTTCAGCTTTTATTTTTTTCGCCCTGTGTCGAAATGGCGCCGAAAACTCGCTTTGTCGACAATCCACCCGATTCGCCTCTTGCTTCCCCTGACCTCGGCTCTCCGCAGAGCTCTGTCAGTCCCACCCATGCTACCCTCGCACTCGTCCTGCAGCAAATGGCGCTCATAAACGCCCGCCTGGACGCTCAGTCTGCTGTTGCTGCTGCTGCTGGTAATGTTGCTGCCCCTGCGGACCCCTCTTTCGCTGTGCGTCGTCGCGACGCGCAGCTCGACCCCCATCGCGACAACCACTCTTTGAACCTCCTTTCCTCCGACCCCCCAACACACGCATCTCCCTTTCCCGGCACTCGGCTGGACGCGCAGCCGGCCCACGATGCTGCTTTCGCTGCAGCGTCGGTTGGCGACCCCCATGTCGCACTCCGCCACCACGATGCGCACACCGCCCCACAGCCTCACGGACTGCCCGCGGAACACCTACCACCACCCCCTCCGTACCCTCCTGCAGGGTATGCCCTACCGGATCCCGGACCTTTTTTCCCGGAGGCACCGCCGCCCCGCGTCCCCGCCTCCCGTGGCCACCCGCACCCGTACGGCCCCCCGCTTTCAATGGCCGGCCACTCTCCTTTCCCCGGCGGCCCACCTTCTCCCTTCCCCGGTGGACCACCGCCTCTCTTTCCTGGCCGGCATTCGCATCCTACACAGCGTGGTGGGCACACCACCCGTGGCGGGCGTCGCCCCACCATTGACCCGGTGGTCATCGGCCGCGCGGCCCACGAGGCCACCGGTTTCGACAAGGACGCCCTCAACCGGTCCATGAAGATGTCGGTCCCTACCATGGGGCCCACCACGGACTTCAAGCAGTGGAAGAGGAACTTCCTTAATTTCCTCTCCATCAAGGCCACTTACCTCATCCCACAGCTTGCCCTCCGCGACTCGGGCGTCATGTTAGACGAACCGGCGCAACACTACGCCTACACCTTGCTCCTTCATGCAGCTAGCGCGAACCCACGCGCCGACCAAGCGATGAAGTGCGTCTCCCCAGCACGTCCTGACTGCGCAGCGGCAGCGTGGGACCTTCTGTGTGAACGTCTCGACAGTCGGTCCTTTGCTCGCTCATTGTCGCTGCTGGACAACTTGATGGTCAGACAACGCCCCGGACAGTTACTCAGTGACTATGTCCACTACATGCGACAGACGTTCGACGACTACAACGAGACATGTCAGATGGTTGATGGTTCCGCTGCCATTCACCCCCACAACCTCGGTCTCCTCATGCTGCGCGGTATTTCCAGCAACGGCCCACACGGTCAGGCCAAACAGTGCGTCATCAACGCGTTCGACACAGACTACCTGCTGTCCGCTGATGACGTGATGGCCAGCATCCTCCACCTGGCGCACAACATGGACGAGGACGACGCCCCGGCCGCAACAGCTCCCCACACCTCACCGCCTCCCATCTCCGCGTTTGTCGCTGCTGGCCGCGGATCACACAGCGGTCGAGGCCACCCTCCACGTGTCCCTCGCGGTGGTCGCGTCCTGCCCACCAAGTGTTCCGCTTGCGGCAGCCCGGACTACATCTTGTCCTCTTGCAATGCCCCGGATGACGCCCTCTTGCGGTGGACACTCGCGAAGCGCAAAATGATCATTCAGAAGTACGGCACCCCTGCTGGTGGCTCTCACTCTGCGCACGCCGATGTGCTGAGCGACGTCCCCGCCGATGACTTTGACAGTTTGCCTACCCTCGAGGAGTGCACGGATGATTACGATGACACCGAGGTGAGTGTGCCTTTCAGCTCCGTAGCCTTCTCCTCTTCCCTTACCCCCGGTCGTAACCTCTCACAGTACTGGGTAGTCGATTCCGCCTGCTCGATCAACCTCACCGCGTTTAAAGGCGACTTCGTACGATTCACACCCCCCTCCGCTCCCTCGCGCGTGTTACAACGTTTTACGTTTTGTACAACGCATGGACAATGCGGTGAATAAGTACGCCTGTGTCAAGGCGGACTGAAATTCGGACGGAGCCACTGCCCTTGACGTCACACCCCCCTCCGCTCCCTCGCGCGTTGGCGGGGTTGGTGTTGACGTCAAGGGCAGTGGCTCCGTCCGAATTTCAGTCCGCCTTGACACAGGCGTACTTATTCACCGCATTGTCCATGCGTTGTACACCTCTGACTTGTCCTCTCGCTCTGCTCAGCGCATCGGCCGGTTACTTAGTGTCAGCTGGATGCAGACCCACAGCGGTTGTGAATTCATCTTCCCCTCTAACTCTGACACTGGTTTGCTTGTGGTTCCCACAGGAATGGGTGTGCTAGAGCCCTCCGGAAACGCCCTCTACCTCCTCCCCCACCAGCCAGAGCCCCCCCAGTACCTCCACGATGACAGTGAATTCTCCCTCCCCTAGTGTTGCCCTTGCTGCCCAGTGCGACCCTATACTGTGGCACCGTCGGTTTGGACACCTAAATATGCAAAGCCTACGGGCCCAGCACACGCACGGTGTCCCGACTAGCCCTGCGTTAACCAGCTCTGTAACCAATGTCTCTTGCGACTCATGCTTGTTACACAAGGCCACAGCTCCACCGCGCAACACCGCTACATGCGCGAAACCTTCCCGTCCCCTCCTCAACCTCTCCTCTGACCTATGGGGACCGGTCAACGTCGCCTCCCCACATGGCCTCCGCTACTGCTTGCTCGTCATTGACCACCACACCCATTACATGTGGGTGCGGTTCCTCAAGTCCAAAGACGATGCGTGCTCGGAGTTGGAAAACATCCTCCTCGACATCAAGCACATGCATGCACGTTACCACTCCCAATCGGGCGCGTTTGCACCAATCATAAAATTTGACTCGGACTCTGTCTTTGAGGCTGCAACAACCCGCCAGATGTGCGCACATCTTGGCGTCGGGGTCCAGTTCTCTGCCCCATACGCCCACCACATGCTCGGCAAAGCCGAACGTCCTTGGCGCACTATCCGGGACAATACGTCAGCGATGCTCCACAGTATGGCCGTTCCCAACTCCATGTGGTCATGCCCTGTCAGCACTGTTGTGTACCTCCGCAACCGCACGTACAGTCGCTCAGTCGGCCCCACTGGTGGCATCCCACTCACCCTCCTCACGTCGTCTGTGCCTGACGCCTCCAAGTTTCGCGTCTTCGGGTGCACCGTCTTCGCCAAGGTGCCTGACAAACTGCGTCGAAAACTCAGTGAAAAGGCGTTTCGTGGCGTCATGGTCGGCTACCCCAATGACGCACCCGGGTACCGCGTTTACAACCCGGAAACCTGCCGAATCACCACTTCCGTCCATGTTGTCTTTCAAGAAGACACCCCGGGCTTCGGCGCACAACTCTCCGTCGACTCCACCATCACCAACCCTTTGGATGACGCACCGGCCACCTCACTCCAATCCCACCCCATCGACATACCATTGCCAGACCCCATGCCCCCTCATGCCGCCCCTCGCCAAGCTCGGCTCCGTTCTCATCCCCTACGCTACGGCGAAATGGTTGCCCACGTGTCCGACTTCCCCCCGACCCTCGTGACGGCGTGTTGTGACCCTGAACAGGGCAAAGCCAAAGAGGACATCTTCGAACACCCTCACGTTCCCAACCTTATCACTGGTCCCCCTCACACACCTGCCGGCACATCGCCTACTGCCGTCGCCCTCCTGTCCGCCCGGGAGTGTGTGGAACCGAAATCGTACCGAGCTGCCTTGGGCAGCGCCCAGGCCCCCCAGTGGCAAGCCGCTATGCAGTAGGAGTACTCCTCCCTCATGGACAATGGCACTTGGGAACTCGTTGACCTTCCCCCGGGTCGCATGGTAGTTAACATCATGTGGATCTACAAAGTCAAGTCTGACACCGCCGGTGACGTCTCCCGCTTCAAAGCGCGGTTCGTCGCCAAAGGGTGCAGCCAACGCGCTGGACTAGATTACACTGGGACGTTCTCTCTTGTCATCCGCATGGCCAGCTTGCGTCTCTTCCTGACCATCGCAGCCGCCCGTGACCTTGAGCTTTGCCAACTTGACATCGACATTGTGTTTCTCTACGCACCCATTAAGGAAGACGTGTACATCCGCCAGCCCCTCGGCTTCAGCGATGGCACGTCCAAAGTGTGTCACCTCACGCGCTGCCTATACGGCATGAAGCATTCCCCCCGCGAGTTCAACATGCTCCTCCGTGCGTGGCTCGTCGACAATGGGTGGCAACAGTGCGTTTCTGACCCTTGCATCTACATCTTCCGCACCGGCCACGTCTTCGCCATGATCGCGTTGTACGTCGATGACATCCCTGTAGCCTGCAATGATACCGCATGGCTTGCATCGTTCAAGGCCAAGCTCGGAGAACGGTTCAAGATCAAGGACCTCGGCGACCTCTCCCAATTACTCGGCATGCACATCACCCGTGACCGCTCGGCACGCACCGTCTCCTTGGACCAATCCAAGTACTTGCGCGACATCCTCGCCAAGTACAACATGACCGACGCTAGACCGTCGTCCCTTCCCATGGACCATGGCTTCCTCGCCGGCCTCGCGCACATGTCCTCGCCCCATCTCACCGGCGTGGCCAAGGATGTTTACCCAAGCCTCTTGGGCAGTCTCCAGTACGCGGCCGTCTGCACGCGCCCCGATGTCTCCACGGCGTTGAGCATCCTCGGCTCAGCCCAAGCTTCCCCCACGGAAGCCCACCTGCAGGCCATGAAGAAGGTCCTTCGATACCTCCATGGCACCATCGACATGCGCGTGACGTTGGGGGGGGCACGGACCACAGTCTCCAACTCACAGGCTTTGCCGACGCTGATTGGGCAAACGACAGCAGCACCCGCAAGTCCCGTTCGGGCTACCTATTCACACTTGGACGCGGGCCCATCAGTTACAAGTCCAAACAACAAACATGTGTGGCCCAATCCACGTGTGAAGCCGAGTACTACTCTGTGGCGGATGCCACCAAGGAGGGACTCCATCTCCGGCAACTTATGGGGGAGATCTTTAACGCCCCCATCACCGAAACCACCACCATCTGGGAGGAGAACCAAAGCGCCATCGCGTACTCCCAGAACGCCTTGGTCAGCGAGAAGACCAAACACATCGGTCTGAAATGGCACTTCCTCAAGGACCATGTGGAGCAGGGAACCATCAAGTTGAGATACCTCCCCACTGACCAGATGGTGGCTGACATGTTCACCAAGCCCCTCCCAGGACCAGCACTAACAAGACACCGAAGTGCAATCCTTGGAGGACAAGACCCAATGCAACGCTTCATCCCGTAGCTACCTTCAGGGGGAGTGTTGTAAGTAATACCTTATAGTTATTAGTTGCATATAGCTACTGTAAGCTATTCTAGATATGTTTAGTACATGTCTAGATCGGACATACCGATAACTTGTTTGTACTGGTACAGAGCTGTCGCTAGGCTTCAGCTCTAACACTTCTGTTGTCCCGACACCACGCCTCGGGCTGGTTGTCTCTGTGACTGTCCCTTTGCGTGACTGTGACTGTAACTACGTATGCGTTAGTTACCTTCCTTACTGATCGTGTGTGCACGGTTTAACAGAGCCGAGAAGCAAGCAATAAGCCGCCATCCGGGGTGGTTGGACCTCAGCTCAAAGCGGGTGTTGTCGGTGGAGTTTGTCGAATTAAGCCCATAAATTCCCGGGAAATTGTCTGAACTACACACGTCATTATGAGCTCCACGCTTGGGCATTGCTCAAGCGCTCGTACCAAGCTGCATATTACTATGTGTTCCACATAACCGTATTTTTGGGGGCTTTTTGGAGGGGCTTTGGAGTCGTGGGTGCCGTGTTCAGTGCGCGAGGTTTGGTTTGCGGTTGTGTGAATAGAGCACGGAAGTTCACGCCGCTGGCACGAGTGATTTTTTGGAAAGCAAGCGAGAAAAAACGCACATGACGCAGGTTTGGATAAACACTGCACGTTGTAAGCATGCGAGGGCGATTGGATCAGGGGAGAGGTGAGGTCCAACTTGGCCGTTAGGGATCCATAACGTTGACGGTGGTGTTTGGAATGCTTGGGCATGTGCTTGTGCCAAGCACAGCAGCACCACGCGTGGCACGCGTCGGGAATTAGGCTCGGAAGTCAATAGGAATCATGAATTGATAAACATATATCGACAAACCCCGCACAAATCGCCTCATGAGGCGAGCCGAATTCGATGGGTGTGGCTTGGCGCTGCGGCTCAGCTTTGCCGGAATAATTCTTAAACTAAAATAATTCGTAGCAAATTTATTTGTGGTGTTTCAACTCCGGAAAAGATGCGTTCGACGCGCATTGAAAAGACGCATTTAACGGTACCTGATATAAAAGCTATTACCCTACATGAGTAAGTTATGATCGCTACTTGAAAATTGTGGCCGAAAGCGGCTTCCCTTGGGTTGTGGAAGGTCTACATACGCGATTTCGTGCGTTTCCCCCACAGCGGCCTGCCCAACACCTCCTCCCTCCGTCGCGTATGCATTCTATTTGCGCGACCGTCGCACCGGCGTTCACATTGCGGCGTTGTGCGCCCGTTACTCTTTTCGTCTAACCAACACGGCGACTGTTTGAAAGAGCGTGCCGCACGGGTGCGGGCGCGATATCCCCAAGTACACAAGCCTGGCAGTGCTCGAATTCGCCCCTCGTAGTTGTCGGCACATTCCATTTTGTGCGCAAAAGCATTGCCTGGGATTTCAGGAGATTTGTCAATAAAATCGACCCATGGTTACATTTTCTACTCTCGAAGGTGTGAAATCTTGTCCGGACTTTTGTGGAGGGGTGTATTATCAATATATCTTTGTGGTTTCCACTGCTTTTTCTCGCACGAAATTGGTAACTGTTTCCTGAATCTTGAAGTAGTTTCTTGTGTTCTCTTCTGATCCATGTGCTAGATTTGTGCACAATGTAGTGCTTCCCTTTGCCGTGCCTTGGATTCCTTTACTCTCTTGTCTCTAATCATATTCTCTATTTGCGCGTGGAAGGGGTCACATATGACCCCTCCCATTCGGTTTTCCCCATCCGGTGCGAGCACATGTAGATAATCTCAGAATTCACCCATTCTATAGTATGTTGCTCCTCTAGGCATGTTTGATCTGTGGTAGAAGACGGAGGTCGGTTGTGAGCATTACAGAGGCCATGCTGATGACATGTAATCACGGGTCATAGCCACTTCCAACGGCAAAAAATAGCGCTAGGCAGAGTCTTTCACGGAATTGATTGTAACTACATCCATCGGCCTCAGAATCGGCTTAAACTGGTACACACACATTCAAACTTTTCAATAAACATCTAACTGAGAAATGGTGGCAAATTTGAGTGATTTCATATGGTTGGTGGCGGGTTTCGCAGTGGGTTATATGTGACCCCTCCCATTTTTCAACATTAGGGGGTCATCTCATGCATAAGTGTGCCCCATGACTGGTTCAAAATGACTCCAAAATGCGCATACAGGTAGACCATAATGCAAGATACACGATATAACAACATGAAGCAAAATAGAGAGAAGATTTGCTATCATTTACTTAGGTACAATTTTTCCTGTTGTTGTCCGTGCTTGATTTTACTACCTGAGCTGAGCTCTTGCCATATAAAGCTGAGCTAGATTCAAAAACTACCTTTCAAGTCTCCTTTTCAGCCTTCCTTGCCACCCACTGCTGTGCCACGGCAAGAGACCGCTTGTTGGGGGCAGGATCCCAACATTGTGCTTGGCAAAGCACTCATGATTCTGCGCATGGCTACATAGGAATATGCACAACTGTCCCTCCACCCCAGGGCCTCATGCGCAATGGTGCTGCGTCTTTTTTGAGCAATACCTGCACCTGCGGCGCTTGCAGCGGCCCCGCAAAGTCTCTCCAACCGGGTTTAGCAGCAAGTGGTGGGAGTCAACGGGGCCGTGGGACCGAAGGGCATGGCGCTCACCAATCTCGCGCATGCGAATGGGGTGATACATCATTTCATGTACCGTCATTCTCCGGAAGAAGTCGGGGCTGCATTAATGTTGGCCAGGCTTGAAGCGCTTCCACAGCAAGAAGGCGTTGATCTCGCTCATACCGATGAGCATGTGGAATTCCCCAATCCACCAGCGGTGGGTCTTCCATGTGTCCTCAAAGCATGTTGGCCCTTGGCGCTTGGAGTTGTGCATATCGATGGCATTGAAGTTCCGCCGGTAGATGGAGTGGATTGCCCACGCTCTAGGACAAACTTCATCACCTCGAAAGTCCCATCCGCATTCAAAACACTGTAGGCGCGCTGCATAGCCTCCCCCGTGTTGCTCGTGCCAGCACTTCCTAGCAGCGTTATGGGCTGCTTGTCCTTATCGCTTGCTGCCAATAGAGTCCACTCTTGACCGCTGCTGGTCTTAAAGGACGACGATGCACACACCCTATCCCCCCTCACATGCAGCTGGTCAAGCATCCACTTCATGGGGATATTGAACCATGCAAACACAGTTAGTGTGGAAGATAACTTACGCAAACGTAGTTACGGTCACAGTCCCGCAAACGGAACACTTACGGCGACAACCAGCCTACATGCGTGGTGTCGGGACAACAGAAGTGAGAGAGCTGTAGCCTAGCGACAGCTCTGTACCGAGTCAAACAGTTTATCGGTATGTCCGATCTAGACATGTACTAATCATATCTAGAGTAGCTTACAGTAGCTATATGCAACTAATACGTATACGGTATTACTTACGACACTCCCCTGAAGGTAGCTACGGGATGAAGCGTTGCATTGGGTCTTGTCCTCCAAGGATCGCACTTCGGTGTCTTGCTAGTGCAGGTCCTGGGAGGGGTTTGGTGAGCATGTCAGCCACCATCTGGTCAGTGGGGAGGTATCTCAACTTGATGGTCCCTTGCTCCACGTGGTCTTTGAGGAAGTGCCACTTCAGACCGATGTGCTTAGTCTTCTCGTTGACCAAGGCATTCTGGGAGTATGCAATGGCGCTTTGGTTGTCCTCCCAGATGGTGGTGGTTTCGGTGATGGGGGAGTTGAAGATTTCCCCCAGGAGTTGTCGGAGGTGGAGTCCCTCCTTGGTGGCGTCAGCCGCAGAGTAGTACTCGGCTTCACACGTGGATTGAGCCACACAAGTCTGTTGTTTGGACTTGTAACTGACTTGCCCGCGTCCGAGGGTGAAGAGATAGCCGGAGCGAGACTTGCGGGTGCTGCTGTCGTTGGCCCAATCAGCGTCGGCAAAGCATGTGAGTTGGAGGCTGTGGTCCAAGCCCCCCCCCAACCTCAGGCGCATGTCGATGGTGCCATGGAGGTAGCGGAGGACCTTTTTCAGAGCATGCAAGTGTGCCTCGGTGGGTGAGGCTTGGGCTGAGCCGAGGATGCTCAACGCCGTGGAGACATCGGGGCGTGTACAAACGGCTGCGTACTGGAGGCTGCCTAGGAGGCTGGGGTAGACGTCCTTGGCCACCCATGTGAGAGAGGGCGAATTCAAGTATGCGAGGCCGGCGAGAAAGCCCGGGTCCATCGGAAGTGACGACGGCTTAGAGCCGGACATGCCGTACTTGGCGAGGATGTCGCGCAGGTACTTGGATTGGTCCAGCGAGATTGTGCGCGTGGAGCGATCGCGGGTAATGTGCATGCCGAGGAGTTGGGAGAGGTCGCCTAGGTCCTTGATCTTGAACCGTGCTCCGAGTTGGGCTTTGAACGATGCGAGCCAAGTGGCATCATTGCAGGCCGCGGGAATGTCATCGACGTACATGGCGATCATGGCGAAAACGTGACCGGTGCGGAAGATGTAGATGCACGGGTCGGAGACGCATTGTTGCCATCCATGGTCGACGAGCCATGCACGAAGTAGCATGTTGAACTCGCGGGGGGACTACTTAAGGCCGTAGAGGCAACGCTTGAGGTGACAAACCTTGGACGTTCCATCGGTGAAGCCGAGGGGCTGGCGGATGTACACATCCTCCCGGATGGGGGCGTAGAGAAACGCTGTGTCGATGTCAAGCTGGCAGAGTTCAAGGTCGCGGGCGGCTGCGATGGTTAGGAAGAGACGCAGGCTGGCCATGCGGATGACCGGGGAGAAGGTCTCCGTGTAGTCCAGTCCGGCGCGTTGACTGCACCCCTTGGCGACGAACCGCGCTTTGAAGCGGGAGACGTCGCCGGCTGTATCCGACTTGACTTTGAAGATCCACATGTTGTTGACGATCATGCGGCCTGGGGGGAGGTCCACAAGGTCCCACGTGCCGTTGCTGATGAGAAAGGAGTACTCGTGTTGCATAGCGGCTTGCCATTGGGGGGCTTGGGCGCTGTCCAGCGCAGCCCGGTAGGATTTTGGTTCCACACACTCTCGGGCTGAGAGGAGGGCGACGGCGGTAGAGGACGTGCCGGCAGGTGTGTGTGGGGGACCCGTGACAAGGTCGGGGACGTGAGGGTGCTCAAATATGTCCTCTTGAGCTGTGCCTTGTTCAGGATCACAACACGCCGTTACGAGGGTCGGTGGGTAGTCGGACAGGTGGGCAACCATATCGCCGTAGCGAATGGGGTGGGAGCGGAGCCGAGCATGGCGAGGGGCTGCCGGGGGGGGGGGGGGGGGGGGGTAGGGGTGTGGGTAATGTGAGGTCAATGGGGTGGGATAGGGGTGAGTCTGCGGGTACGTCGTCCGAAGAGTCGGTGATGGCCGAGTCGACGGAGGGTTGTGTGTCGAAGCCTGGGGTGTCTTCCTGAAAGACAACATGTACGGAAGTGGTGATGCGACGCGTTTCCGGATTGTAGACACGATACCCGGGTGCGTCAGGGGGATAGCCCACCATGACGCCGCGAAATGCTTTTTCACTGAGTTTCCGACGTTGTTTGTCGGGGACCTTGGCGAAAACGGCGCAGCCGAAGACGCGGAACTTGGAGGCGTCGGGCACCGACGACGTAAGGAGTGTGAGGGGGACGCCCCCATTAGGTCCGACCGAGCGACTGTACGTGCGGTTGCGAAGGTACACAACAGTGTTGACAGCGCACGACCACATGGAGTTGGGAACGGCCATGTTGTGGAGCATCGCCGATGCATTGTCCCGGATAGTGCGCCAGGGACGTTCGGCCTTGCCGAGCATGTGGTGGGCGTATGGGGCAGAGAACTGCACCCCGACGCCGAGGTGTGCGCACATCCGGCGAGTGACAACAGCTTCAAACACAGAGTCGGAGTCAAATTTGAGGACCGGTGCGAACGCGCCCGTCTGGGAGTGATGGCGGGCATGCAAGTGTTTGATGTCCAAGAGGATGGTTTCCAATTCCGAGCATGCGTCGTCTTTAGACTTAAGGAACCGCACCCACATGTAGTTGGTGTGGTGGTCGATGACGAGCAAGCAGTAACGGAGGCCATGTGGGGAGGGGACATTGACCGGGCCCCAGAGGTCAGCGGACAGGTTGAGGAGGGGTTGGGATGGCTTCGCGCAAGCGGCTGTGTTGCGTGGTGCAGCTGTGGCTTTGTGAAGTAAGCAAGAGTCGCAAGAAACTTTGGTTACAGCGCTAGCTAACATAGGGCTAGTCGGGACACCGTGATTATGCTGGGCTTGAAGGCTCTGCGTGTTGAGGTGGCCAAACCGACGGTGCCACAGGACGGGATCACACTGGGCAATAAGGGCATACTTGAGGTGAGGCGTCAAGTGCCGCCGGTGCGAATGGGTTGGGAGGGAGGTCCGGCTGGTGGGGAAGGAAGTAGAGGCCGTTTCCGGACGCTTCTAGCACACCCATGCCTGTGGGTACCAAAAGCATACCAGTGTCAGAGTTGGAGGGGAATATGAATTCACAACCGCTGTGAGTTTGCATCCAGCTGACACTAAGTAGTCTGCCGATACGCTGTGCGGAGCGAGATGATAGGTCAGGGGTGTAGAGTGCATACACAGTGCGGTGAATGAGCTGGCCAGAGGCAAGTCTGACAGAAATCCGCACTGAGCCACTGCCCTTAACGTCAACGCCGACACCGCCCACGCGAGAGGGAGCAGAGGGGGGCGTGAATTTCACGAAGTCATCTCGGAACGCGGTGAGGTTAATCGAGCAGGCGGAATCAACGACCCAACACTGTGACATGTTACGACCCGGGGCGAGGGAAGAGGAGAATGCCACAGAGCTGAATGGGACACTCACCTCGTCGTCATCGTAGTCATCAGCGCAGTCCTCGAGGGTGGGTAGGCAGTCGGTGTCATCGGCAGGGGCGTCGTCGGCAGGTACGTCGCTCAGCAGTGCAGCGTGAGCAGAGGGGGTGCCGTCGGCGGCGCCGTACTTTTGGACTGTCATCCTACGCTTGGCGAGAGTCCACTTAAGGATAGCGTCATCCGTGGCAGTGCATGCGGACATGAGATGGTTGAGGCTGCCACAAACGCCACATTTGTTGGGTCGATGGCCGCGAGGGTTACGGTGAGGTGGGCCTCGACCGCTGTGCGAGCCGCGGCCCGCAGCGACGAACGCGGAGATGGGAGGGGGTGATAGGGCCGGAGCGGGTGTGTCCGGAGCAGAGTCGTCGTCCATGTTGTGCGCGAGGTGGAGAATGCTGGCCATCACTTCATCAGCCGACATGATGTAGTCCGTGTCAAAGGCGTTGATGACGCATTGCTTCGCCTGACCGTGTGGGCCGCTGCTGGAAATACCGCGCAGCATGAGGAGACCGAGGAGGTGGGGGTGGATGGCAACGGAGCCATCAACCAATTGGCATGTGTCGTTGTAGTCGTCAAAGGTCTGGCGCATGTAGTGGACATAGTCACTGAGTGACTGACCAGGGCGTTGTCTGGCCGTCAGGTTGTCCAGGAGGGACAAGGAGCGAGCAAAAGACCGGCAGTCGAGGCGTTCACACAGGATGTCCCACGCGGCAGCGGCGCAGTCAGGGCGGGCTGGAGAAACGCATTTCATCGCTTGGTCAGCGCGCTTATTCGCGCAGGCTGCATGGAGAAGCAGCGTGTAGGCGTAGTGTTGTGCTGGTTCGTCGAGCCAAATGCCGGAGTCGCGTATGGCCAGCTGTGGAATGAGGTATGCGGCCTTGATGGAGAGGAAATTAAGGAAGGTCCTCTTCCATTGCTTTAAGTCCGTGGTCGGGCACATGACGGGGACCGACTGTCATAGTCTACGACGATGACGCTGGAAGATCACAGTATTAGCGAGTAATATCTGCTGATACTTGTCATTTATTGTGGTATTTCCTCTAAACAGCAGCTACGTATCTTTAGATACAGGGTTAGAATGATAATAAATTGTATATAGCGATAAAGGGTCGTATGACGAGTATAGCGACGACAGGAGCGAGCTCGTCATATTAGAATTATTGTACATATAGAATAGTTAGTACAAGTACCGGAAGCGTGGGATGATGAATAATTATACCCGCACCGGTTCTAGAATTAGCTAGAGGTGAAGTCTCTGGAGACTTCTATAGTGTCGCTGTGCTGCGATAAGGTAATAGTCTATAGTAATATTTAGTAGTTTAGATTAGAAGCAGCACAGCACACGAAATTGGAATTGGTGGCTTTCTGGTACCTTCGACCGGACGCCTATAAATTTAGCGACCGGCACATTTGCCAGGGAGTCACTCGGGTTACCGTTTATCGGTAGAACTGTAACAAGAACCCCTTTTCCAATCATCCACTCTATTATTCCTTCCACTAGGAAACGATTCAGGAGAATGGGCCCAAGATGCCGCTCGTCCTGCTAGAGGGCGAGTGGTCTCCACAACACCGACATCTTCATGGACCGGTTGAGGGCGTCCTTGTCGAAGCCGGGGGCTTCGCGTGCCGCCCGGTTGATGACCACCGGGTCAATAGTGGGGCGACGACGGCCACGGGTGGCGGGGTCGCCATGTTGGACTGGGGGAGAGTGCCGGCCAGGAAAGGGAGGAGGTGGGCCACCGGGAAAGGGAGAGCGGCCGGCCATGGGACGCGGCGGGCCGTACGAGTGCGGGTGGTCACGTAAGGGGGGGACGAGGTGAGAGGGCGCCTCCGGGATGTGAGGGCCGGGGTGGTGAAGGGCATATCCAGCGGGGGGGAAGGGGGGAGGTGGTGGGAGGTGATCAACCGGGAGGGCGTGACGCGAGGGGTCGTGGTGCGCATCGGCACGCGAGGGCTCGCGGGGCGCATAGTGACGGCGTTGTGCGACGGTGGGGTCGCCAACAGGACCTGCAGGAGTAGCAGCAGCGAAGACTGTTTCTGCGTCCGGGGGGACGTATCTAAGGTGGGGATGTTCAAGCACGGGGAGGGTGTGCACGTCGTGGCTGTCCCGGACGGGTTCGAGCTGAGCATCGTGGCGGCGCTGAGCTACAGGGGGGTGCGGATTAGCACCCGCAACAGCAACAGCAACAGCCTCGGCCGACTGCGAGTCGAGACGAGCTGTTATGCGCGCCACTTGCGCAACGAGCAGCGCGAGAGTATCCGGGGGGTGATCGAGGTTGCTCTGGTGAGAGCCTGACTCAGGGGAGTCAGACGGTGAAACATGCGGAGTTTTCGGCGCCATTTCGACAGAGGGCGAAAAAGAAGGAGCGGAATGAAAAATAGGCAATTGAAATTGAAATTGAAATTGTTTACAACATGTACCGTATGCGCCGGTTTTTCACCAAAAAGCCGGATGCGTCGGCTGCGGTCTCTGGGCCCTCCCAACTATGCCATACAAGGAACTTACAAGTCAGGGCTAGACCGTGAACCACCTAAATCCAACCTCTCCAAGTGTGGTCGGGGGTTTTACTCCCCCCCGGGGAGGGTCTGAAGCGGGTTAAAGGTGGTGTGCATGACTGGCTTGGGGAGGTGCGTTATGCGGAGGCTCGGCGAGTGGTCGTGCGTGATTTGGTGCGGTAGACAAGGAGGAGATAATGCAGCCATTGGACGGTGTGTGCATGGAGTGTGGAAAGGATGTGAGATGTGTCGAGTCGTGCTTTGGTGACGAGTTTGTCGGGAGGGTCGGTGCGGAGGGTGAGGAGAGAGGTGAGACTTGCGATGGTGGATGAGTGCGGTGTGCCCGTGCGGCTCATGACAATGGGTAGGATGTCGACTTCGGTACCTGGCCAGTGGTTTCGGATGGCATTTGCGAGGGGTGTGTATTTGTCCCGAATCAAGCGGGCTGTGTGTGAGAGGTTGTGGTCGGTGCAGTACTTCCACTCCCCTATCTGTATTTTCCTGATAGATGAGTATCGGCGGCGGCCGTTGTTGTGACCGACGAAGCGAGGTTCGAGGAGGCGTATGAAATCGGGTTTGTGCGCCGGGGGACGTAGTGCAGGCGGGAGGATTTCGGGGGGGAGGATAGCGGGGCACGAGGTTAGGGAGTCGGGCGAGAGACCTTCGTCTGCATCAACAAGGCGGGTGGGCATGTGGGTGGGGTGTGGGGGGTGGCAGTCAAGAGGGGTGGAGGTGGGGGTGGGGCGGGTGAAAGACTTGATGGGTTTGTTACCGAAGTCTGCAGTGATAGTCTCCTAGGTTGAGAGTTTTTTGTGGAAGGTGAAGTCGGCGCCGTCTGCCGCGGCGCGGGCGAGGAGGGCGCCGTGTTTGGATGTTTGTGAGAGGGGTGTAAGTGTGTGCTTGCAGCTGTGGGTGTGTGCGTCGGCTTTGAGGTTTGTGTATATGTAGGGTGTGGGTTCCCCTTGAGTCTGTGGTATGAGGGTGTAAGGCCAGGTCCAGTGACCAATCGACACGTCCGAGCCTGTGTTGTATGTGGTGTTTGGTGGTTGACCATCTGCTACTTGGTTAGCGAGTGCGTCTGCGAGTTCGTTGCCGAGTGAGTGGTTGTGTGCTTTAATTTTGCCGAGATGTGTGCGGATGCCTGCGTCGCATCGGGTTATGATGGTGCGTGTGATGGAGAGGAGTGTGTCGCGGTGGATGTTGTGCCTATAAGCGGAGGGGCAGTTAAGGTATCCTTGTATGAGACGGAGGGAGCACGCACTGTCAGTTAGGAGGTGGGTATGGCCTAGTTGGAGGCCTATGTCAATGCCTGCTAGTTCGGCACGATTGATAGTATGGGAGGGAGGGGTAGAGGTCACCAGGATTTTGATGTTGGTGTCCGAGGCTGGGTGGGTGGCTGCCGCCCCGAGAGGGGAGCTGCCTCCTTTTTTCGAGCCGTCTGTGTATACGAAGTCCTGCCAGTTCCAAGCAAGAGTTCCTCTTGTGGGGGAGTATGTTAGTCGTGTGCGTTCATGGAGGGGGTAGGTAAGGGGGTGAGTGGGGTTGGGGGGGAAATGGTATATGCCTGCGGAGTGAGGTGAGTAGGAGTCGGTGAGGTGTGGAGGTGGGATGGTGATGGTGGGGCTTGGGAGGTGTGTGTCGTATATAGACTCGAGGGTGTTGTGGAGTGCGGTCATGGCTGTGTGTGAGGGTAGGGTGGGGAGTGCGAGGGAGTTAGCGACGAGGTAGATGTCGACCATCCAGCGTGTGCCGAAAGGGGTAGGGGTGGGGTGGCCTGTGTGTTGGTCGGGGGGTAAGAAGGTGTTCGCGTCGTTGGGAAGGGTGTATAGGTGATGTGTGTAGGGGGAGTTGATATATTTGGAGTGGCGGTATGGTGTGTGTTCCCAACGGGGGAGTATGAGGATGGTAGCGCTGGGGGTGTGTGAGGCTGTGAGGTGTGCGCTGGTGATTGCATGTTCCATGGCTCGGCGCATGCATTCGTGGTCGTATTCGGGGTTGGCGATGTTGGTGCCTTGCCATGTGTGTGGGGCATTACTGCCGCTGGATGAGAAGACTATGTCTTCGGGGTAGAGTGAGTGGTAGGTGTGCGAGTGGAGTGATTTATTGAGGGGGTCTGAGTAGAGTTCTGTCTGGATGTGGAATGTGTGACGGAGGGCCGAGAGGAGGTCCTCTCTGGTGGCCCATCTGTTGCGGGTGGTGGTGGCGGGTGTAGGTGAGTGGATTTCTGAGCGGGAGCCTAGGCGAGTGAGGAGGTTGTAGACCTCCTCTTCGAATGTATGGTCGGTGAGGTCGGGGCGGAAGAGTTGGTATAGGTGGCGGACGCGGGGGCCGTTAAGGGTGGTGACTGCGCGGCCGTCGGGAGTGCAGAGTATTGTGGTATCGTGAAGTGAGGGGTGTGTGTGGATGGTGAATGTACCGGTAGGGAGCATGTCGAGGTCAGGGTTGATGGGGTTGTGGTTGAATGTGATAAGGGGGTGTGACAAGGGAGGGGGTCCGGGTTCTGGCAGAATGGGTGTGGTGGAGGGGACAAAGCCGGAGTTAAATGCGGTGAGGGCGGTGGGGCCGGAGGGGGTCTCACTGATGGTGTCGTGTAGTTGAAGGCAAGGCGCCCACTGGACCTCGTGGAGGCGGGTGAGGTTGTGTTGTTTGCCGCGAGCGCACCAGTCGCATTGCCATGTGGCGGGGCCTAAAGCAGGGCGGCATTGGGAATGGACGGCAAAGTGCGGGCATGTGCTGCAGGTGGAGGTGGGTTCTAAGTGCAGAGGGTTGTGACATATGGAGCAATCGGTGGGGGTGGGGGTGGGTAGGTTTACCGATGTGGGGGTGGAAGAGATGAGTCGGAAGCCGTCTTCCAGTTGGAGTTGTATATCCCATTCCGTGAGGTGTTCCGGGGCCCATTCGACCATGTATTGGGTTTGTCCGTATTCTGTGTCTTTGTGTTTGGAGATGATGCGCGTCACGTCGCAGGGGGGGAAGTGGTGGTCTGAGGGGGTGAGGTATTCTGTGTCTATGTGCGTGATGGGTGCAGTGGGGGTGTAGATGTTGGTAGGTTGGGAGGAGGGCGGGGGAGGTGTGAAGTGAGGAGGGGAACCCATGAGGGGTGGAGAGTGGTGGGGGGGGATGCTTGTTTGGGGTTGAGGTTTGCGACGGGGAGGCGGTTGTGGACAGTGTCGGAGGGTTCGGTGAGGACTGCGGCGAGAAGGCGAATTGGGATAGAGAGGGAGGTGGTGGACCCCGTGAGTTTGGAGATGGACTGGCAGGATTTGAGGATGATGGAGGAAGGGGTGGCGCGGAGGAGGACTTGTGACCATTCGGTTATGTGATTTTGCCAGAGGGGGTTAAGACGGGGAAGGAGGGAGGTGTGTGTCTTGCGGGGTGAGAATTCGCGGTATGCTTGTTTGTATGTGTGTGGGTCTGTGATATGTGTGGCTCTGTCTCTGAGTGATGTAAGGAGCGCGGCGTCCTGGTTGGTGAAGTGGGTGCGGATTGTGGAGGCGCGTTGGGCGCGCACTAGGCATCTGAGCGTGGGGGGGAAAAGACTGCCTGACATTATCGATTCAGTGGGCCAGTGGGAGTATGTTGTGGAGATGTTGTGTATGTGGGCTCTGGCCATGTGGCCCCTATAACCGGGGGAGTTCAGTATTTTGGCGGTAAACCAGTGTGGCGGTTAGCCTCTGAAAGCTAAACGCTAGCACAAATCTGTTCTAGTCTGTCTAGTTCTGTTGTTGCAAGATGGCAGGATGATGTTGTCGAGAGGTAATGGTGAAAGATGTTCCACTGCTATACTTAGACAGTAGATGTTGTAAGTGAACAAAGGAATTGTTAAAAGGATCTGTCACCTCCCTCTACTGCACTGGGCTTAAATAGGTTTCAGCCCAGACTGGTTACGCATGCAAGCTACGCTTGCGTGTCAGGCGTTAGTGCTGTCTAACCGTCGTCATCTGCCTCGAGACGCGGCCTGCCTAGCATTGGGTTTTACGACGCGGCTCCTTCTGCATCGAAGAGCTCGTTCTGGCGCGTCATCTGGCTAGTTAGATTAATTATGCATATCTGTACGTACCGGGAGGTACTGGTCGTACTGTAGCATCAGCACCATTACAATATTGCAGTAGCGACGTACCCACGAGTATACGTCCATCATGTGGAAAAGCACGAATTGGAATCCGTAACGAGTACCTGTACAATGTCCTGCAATGTACTGTTGCAGGACTGTACTCGTCACATTTGGGCTCTTCGGAGGGTCTCGCCGTTAAGTTCTATGTCCTCGAGTTGAACCTCCACCTCATCACCATCCTCCCATCGCACTACTGCGGAAGCGTCCGTTACAGTGCTAACGACCCCCGTGAGTGTAGCAGTGGCCCAATGCTCACCGTAAGGGGCCCTAGACCATCCATGGCAACACCATCGTCGAAAAGGGTGGCCAATGCCACCCCTTCCACGCCCGGAACGCAGAACGGGTAAAGTTCGGCTCGCATGGTGAGTAGCTGAAAAAATTATAGAAATGTGTTAGGGGTCACATGTGACCCCTTGCACAAACAGACAATATTACAAATAAATACAAAGAGAGTAGTGGAATCCACCAACAAAGAAGACAATAAAACAGGCACAAAAGCACTCCCTTGTCAATCTTGCTCTCTTGGCCCCCCCCCCCCCCCCCCCCCCCCCCCCCCCCCCCCCCCCACTCCCCCTTTTCCCTGTCCATGTTCCTAGAGTGCATCTTTTAATCGAAAATGTGACGAGTACAGTCCTGCAACAGTTATACTCGTGGGTACGTCGCTACTGCAATATTGTAATGGTGCTGATGCTACAGTACGACCAGTACCTCCCGGTACGTACAGATATGCATAATTAATCTAACTAGCCAGATGACGCGCCAGAACGAGCTCTCCAATGCAGAAGGAGCCGCGTCGTGAAACCCAATGCTAGGCAGGCCGCGTCTCGAGGCAGATGACGACGGTTGAACAGCACTAACGCCTGACACGTAAGCATAGCTTGCAGGCGTAACCAGTCTGGGCTGAAACCTATTTAAGCCCAGTGCAGTAGAGGGAGGTGACAGAACCTTTTAACAATTCCTTTGTTCATTTACAACATCTACTGCCCAAGTACAGCAGTGAAACATCTTTCATCAATTACCTCTCGACAACATCAATTGCAATCTTACGACACAGAGCTAGACAGACTAGAACAGATTTGTGCTAGCGTTTAGCTTTCAGAGGCTAACCGCCACACTGGTTTCGGAGCTCTTTGGTCGACGCACGCTTTCGTTCGCTTATTGAACTGCTCGACGTTGTTTGATTGAGTTGAGATGGCTTCTCTTGGACCTGGTCATTACGTGGTGTTGGTAATTCACGTTGGAGGAACTAAACGGTCGGATTTGAAGTTGGTGTTTCAGCGTGAGCCTCGTACTGGTAGAACTTGGTTCCCTGCTGGCTCTGTCTTACCCAACGAAGAGCCTGTCGACGCTGCTATTCGCGAATTACACGAGGAGACCGGTCTTGTTTTGACACCGGATGATTTGACGCTGTTGAGTGGTGAACCTGTGAACGTTACGCTACCTCAAGGACGACAGCTTGTTTCCGTGTACTCTGCGTCTATTCCTGTCCTGTTTGCTACGAGCAACTTACGTACACCTGCTCAGGTCGAGCAGGTTGTTTTGGAACAGTCGACAGTTAATCCGGATGGCACTTACGTCGTCCCGGAAACCATCAACACTGACGGTCTGACACTTACGCCTGCACAGACTGGGTTACTTCGTGCTGAGAAGCACAAGAGTGATTTACTTCACTTTGGTTACGTGACTCAGTGGGAATCTTTCTATCGAGCAATGACACAACATGTTCCAGTCATGCATGAAGACACGTCTATCCCGAGACAGCTCCACATGTACCCCCGGTTTACAACGGTCGACTCTGGTTCTGTCTGGCTGCTGATTGTTGGACACATCAACCGACTGACTGGAGTGGGACCTACAGATTTACGAGTGGGAAAGCCGATGCCTACCCACAACTTGGCAGGACTATCAGTGACTCTTACGGAGACTCAGCGTAAGGCTGCCATTACTTCACCGTACCAGAATGGTCAAGACCCACCTGTACTGGAGGATTGGCTCGAAGCTCAGCCTCAGCGTTTTGTAATGCTTGGGATTGCAGCTGACTCGTACGATGCAGTGTTCTGGGTTACTTCACAGTTTTCTGGACTCCTTGGTGGATGGTGGTTGAACCGGAAAAATCATCCTCCAATTCCATCTACGTACAACGAGCTTGTTGCGGAGATACGCAAGTCTACGTTTCTTCCGAACATTCAGGATGACGCAATTAACGCTTTGCTAAGTTTTACACAGAGCAACACGATGAGTTACGCGCTTTTTACTAAGAAGTACAACGACTACTTACGCCGTTCTCGTCAAGACCTGACAGCGGAGGTACAGTGTGTACGCTTCATTACTGGTCTTGCAAACGTGGACCTCCAGAGACTGGCTAGATCACACCGAGCGCAACTAGGTTACCAGATTACGCTCGCGGAGCTACAAAACTTTCTGAATGACGTCGTGACAGACTCGCCGGAATTAGGCAATGCAAGGTCTGCTGCTGGACCATCTACCCAATCCTCTCGCAAGCGCAACCTTGAAGACCCTTTTGAGGAAGCCTCTAACGTCTGGAAACGTAACAAGGGTGGCCGAGGACGAGGCCGCGGACGTGGACGTGGAGGTGGTAACAATGGTGGTCGTGGTGGCAACAATGGTGGACGTGGTCAACCATCCGGTCGCGAAGATTTTAATTCAATCGCAAATGCAATGACAGCTGAGGAGCGTAAGCGACACATGGACGAAGGACTTTGCTTCAAGTGCCACAAGAAGGGACACCGTTTGTTCCAATGCCCGGAGTTCAAAGGCAAGGCACCAATGCAACCTAAGAAGCAATGATGGTGGCAAGGCTGTTCTACAAATGAACTGGAGCAGCCGGCTACATCTACTGTTCATTCTGAGACACTGCTAGCGACAGAGGTCGTCGATAAACCTTCGGCATCTCCATCGACTACAGTTGCGACACCTGTAACGCAAGTAGCAGGTCGTCGTCGTCAGACTAAGCAGAGACAGAGTCGTAAACCTGTAACCAGACGTTCAGTTGATTGGAAACTGGTTGACTCAGTCTTTGACCCTCTGCATGCACGATTCAACTTCACGTTGGAAGGATGTGCTGATGATGAAGGTCTTAACTCGCACGGTGACTTACCTCACTGTTCGCCGAGTGACTCGATTCTAGACAGAGACTTAACAGGAGAGAGGGTGTTCATCAACCCACCCTGGGAGTTAGCTGAGCAGATTGCGCAGCATTTTGAGGATTGTCGTCGAACATCTCCGACATCTACGATGGCTGTATTTGTACTACCGAAGTGGGCGAAATTTACTCAGGTGACTAAGCACTGGAAACTCTATCAAGAATTCCCAGCAAGGACACAGCTTTTTACACGTCAGTCACTGGAGAATCCAGCGCAACAGGAGGTGGTTGCTCCAGCCCCTTGGCCTGTACAGCTGTGGTTAGTCGACGCAGATTGTGCGTTTAACGACTCACCAGAACCTACAGCACCTGATCAACCCGACTCGGTACCTGTACCAACAGACGACTCGGAACAGTCCATCGCTACGCTGCGACAATTTTCTTCGACAGCTACAGCCCTACTGACTGACCTCACGGAAGCTCGCCCGTTAATTCGAACTGAGCTGACTGTGAAAACTCCTGATGGCGGACACCACATTTCTGGATTAGTGGACTGTGCTGCGACACTTGATTTTGTGTCAGAGGACTTTGTACGACGCTTTGCTTTACAGACTCGGAAGTCTGCCAGTAAAACCCCAGTTCGACTCGCTAATGGACAACGAGTGACTTCTACGACAGTCTGCGACGTCACTTTTGAGCTGGCTCGACACGAGTTTCACCGGACTTTTTATGTCTTACGTGATTTACGCACAGCTGATTTAATCCTGGGTTTACCATGGCTTGATGACGAACAGGCCTCTTTACAATTTGGTACAACCAGAATTTTTACACTAATGGACGGCACAGCTGTGGAGACTACACTCGAGGAACGACGCCCTGAGTGTCTACTCCTGTCGTCTACGAAAGTTCAGAAGCTCATGCGCAAGACGCGCCGCAGCAGAGGACGTCATGCTGATTTTTACGTCATTGAACTTACGTCAGTCGCTGAACAAACGACAGACTTTCACACTGGAGAGGAACTAACAGCAGAACAACGTGATAACTTCCGGTCTTTACTCTTTGATGACTTCCCGGAGTTACTGCGACCTGTCGACTCTCCACCTGTAAGCCGACAGTGGGATCATCCCATTGAAACAATTGGCCCGATGCGACGTCAACGTCTGAACAGATTGTCACCCGCAGAGCGCGCTGAGCTTAATCGACAGCTTAAAGACGCAGTGGAAGCTGGGTTGATACGCCCCAGCTACAGTGAATTCGGCTCGCCAATTCTTTTTGTGCGAAAAGCTGATGGCTCGCTACGTCTTTGCATTGACTACCGCGGTCTTAACGAGGTTACGCGTAAAGATGCTTACCCGCTACCGCGTGTGGACGACACACTGGACGAACTTAAGGACGCGAACTTTTACACACACCTCGACCTCGCTTCTGGATTCTGGCAAGTTCGAGTGCGTGATCAGGACGTTCACAAGACGGCTTTTCAGACCCCTGATGGCTTAATGGAATGGGTCGCCATGCCGTTTGGCCTGTGTAATGCACCAGCTACATTTCAGAGGATGATGAACGACATACTTCGCGACTTTTTACATAAGTTCGTGACAGTCTACCTGGATGACGTCTGTATCTACAGTCGAACTCTGGAAGAGCACCTGGAGCACCTGCGTCTAGTGCTACAGCGATTCAAGGAGGAAGGGCTGAAATTGCGCCTTAAGAAATGCTTCTTCGGATTGCAAGAAATGGAGTATCTGGGCTACACTGTGTCAGCCGGAAAAATTTCGGTTTCCACAAAGAAAGTCGAGGCCGTTGCAGACTGGCCAGTGCCCAAGACGCAGAAGGAGGTTCGCAGTTTCGTACAGTTCTGCAACTTCTATGCGAGATTCATACACCATTTTAGCGACCTTACGGCTCCATTGACGGACTTACTGCGGAAGTCCCAGCCACAGAAGGTTACGCTGACGCCTGCCTGTTTGGAAGCCTTCGAGACTCTCAAGTTACGGCTCATTTCCGCGCCATGCCTGATCCTTCCGGAGGTCGGCTCGGACGCGACGTTCACCGTAGCTACAGATGCTTCAACAGTGGGGATTGCAGCAGTCCTGTTGCAAGACCAAGGAGGCGGTCTTCAACCAGTCTCTTACTGGGCGCGTAAGCTGAATCCAGCTGAGCGTGGTAACACTTACTCTGCGTACGACTTAGAAGCTTTGGCCGTATGCGAAGCTGTCAAGCATTGGAGGTGCTATCTTGAAGGCTGTTCTAAGTTCCTTGTCGTAACAGACCACGACACACTGCGGCACCTGCTCAGGCAACCGAACAACAGGCTGAACAAGCGGCAAGCAAGATACCTGCGGGATTTGCAACCGTTTGTGGGCTCGATGACACTTGCATATCGCAAGGGAGCTCTGAACGAAGCTGACCCGTTAAGCCGGCGACCAGACTTCGTACCTCAGGCCACAGTACCCTTATTTTGGGATGGCGAGGTTCCGTCAGATCGAGAATTACGACGGAAGTCCCAGCTGCTGTTTGAAGACGCACAGTTAAATTCACTGACTGTTGACGCGTTGCAGCTGAGCCCTGAGTTCGCTGATCTCATTCGCGAGGGGTTCTCACGAGATTCGTTTTATGGGGACGATGGTGAGTGGACAAGAGACAGCCGGATAGAAGCCAGAGACGGGTACTTTTGGCGTCTCAATCGCCTCTGTATTCCACAGAACTCTGAGCTCCGACTGAAATTGATCGCAGAGCTGCACGAAAGTTCGTCAGCCGGTCACAGAGGAGTTGCTAGCACTCTTGCTAAAGCACTCGACAGATTCTGGTGGAAACGAATCCGCCAAGATGTGAAAGATTTTTGTGAACGCTGCGTCGTGTGCCGACGAGCGAAGATTCGACCTCAGATGGCCGCGACTCTTTACCCGTTACCTGTTCCACCCAGACCGTGGCACACAGTTGGTCTTGACTACCTGACACACTTGCCTGAGAGCAACGGCTTTAACAGTGTGCTGATTGTAGTAGACCATCTAACTCGAATGGCCCATTTTCTGCCATGCACAGAGTCGATTACTGCCGAAGAAACTGCAACTTTGTTTTTACAGGGAGTCTACCGTTTACATGGACTGCCCCGAGTGCTGATCAGTGACCGCGACCCGAAATTTGTCAGCGCCTTCTGGCAGACATTGTGGAGACGCCTTGGAACGCGACTAAACATGTCTACCAGCCGACACCCAGAAACAGACGGACTGACAGAGCGCGTGAACAGCACGTTTCAGCAGCTTCTTCGTTGCTTCTGTTGCTATGATGGCTCTGACTGGTCGACACTTTTACCGCAAGTGGAGTTTGCGTACAACGCTTCGCGTGCACTTGGAATTGAGCACACGCCGTTCGAGGCTAACTTTGGTTTTTCTCCTGAGGAGCCTCCTGACCTGCTCTTCAGCATGCGACCATCGATTCCTTTTTCGCAAGACGCAACAGAACGGTTGAGATTGTTACAGGAAGTACACAGCTTGGTACGCTCAGTGTTACAACTACACAAGAACGAGATGCAAGCGCGCACAGAACCGTCTACAGCGCCACACTTCGCTAAGGGAGACAAGGTGTCAGTCGTCACAGCAAATCTTTTTCTGCGAGGACAGCCGAACAGGAAACTCAGAGACAGACAGCTTGGCCCTTTTTCAGTGGAGGAGCAGATTGGGAAACACAGTTACAGATTAAAACTTCCAGCGACAGTACGCTTACATCCTGTGTTCCACGTTAACAACTTAAGACCCTGCTCTACCGCTCTGCTACGGCCAGCTGTCCCGGTGACTGTCCCTGAAGGAGACGACGAGGAGTTTGACATCTCACACATCTCTGCTGTGTGCATCAAGTCGCTACCTGGGCGACGAGGCAAATATTTGCTCTTCATGACGCATTTCAGTGATGACGACATTCCACCTGTCTGGCACCGATTGAACGAGGTGCATCGAACAGTTGCGTTACAAGAATTCTTGGAGACGCCCCAATGGCGCAAGTTCGCCAAGACTCAGGCGTACATTGATTTTATGCACGCTCACCCAGCGCGCATTCCTGAGTCCCAGTAATTGCTTCAGTAAAGGAGCCAAGAACCACGGAGGTCTGCCTCGCGGCGACCTCATTGATCTGTCAAGAGGGGGAGGGTACGAGTGTGACGAGTACAGTCCTGCAACAGTACATTGCAGGACATTGTACAGGTACTCGTTACGAATTCCAATTCGTGCTTTTCCACAGGACGGACGTATACTCGTGGGTACGTCGCTACTGCAATATTGTAATGGTGCTGATGCTACAGTACGACCAGTACCTCCCGGTACGTACAGATATGCATAATTAATCTAACTAGCCAGATGACGCGCCAGAACGAGCTCTCCAATGCAGAAGGAGCCGCGTCGTGAAACCCAATGCTAGGCAGGCCGCGTCTCGAGGCAGATGACGACGGTTGAACAGCACTAACGCCTGACACGTAAGCATAGCTTGCAGGCGTAACCAGTCTGGGCTGAAACCTATTTAAGCCCAGTGCAGTAGAGGGAGGTGACAGAACCTTTTAACAATTCCTTTGTTCATTTACAACATCTACTGCCCAAGTACAGCAGTGAAACATCTTTCATCAATTGCCTCTCGACAACATCATTCTGCAATCTTACGACACAGAGCTAGACAGACTAGAACAGATTTGTGCTAGCTTTAGCTTTCAGAGGCTAACCGCCACACCAGCACCTCCGTCGCGCATTGTGTTATGCCACTGTTTTTGGCCGCCACTTATCGAACTAGCCGGGGCGCAAAATTAAGGGATCACTACCGGCACATCTGATTCGTTTGAAGTGCCTCTGAGATTTTTCTCGTTTAAGCCTTTAGTTGGGGGCGCCGGCCTGGTGCCAAGTCTGCGTGCTCGCTTTATATACCCGAAACGGTACATACGCCGCGGCTCTTTCCAAGAACCCAAGCGACCTCTGCTACGGCGCAATGGTTTGGTGGAACGAGGGCGTGTTCGACAGCCCTTGCTGGCGCGCAGTGACACCCGCCTTAGGATTCATTGCCAACAAGAATGTGGGAATAAAGGACTGGCGCCTGGTGGGTGGTCCCGCATTGCCACTGTGATGTCTCTCCGGACAACCTCACAACCCCAATGCGCCTCTATATATATTATATAGAAAGAATAATTTGCTAATTATAATTAGCTCAAGTTTTCTAGACGCGACAGTTATTCTTTTGCCGAGATCATGCGCTTGCGTCGCCATCTGGCTTAGCCGCCGATACTATAACGTCAGGAGTCATGAGGTTTGGTAAGGGAAGCGGGGTATGCGGGCTGCAGCTTGTTTTGACGGCACCTCTGTCGACGGAACTGTCTATGTTCTAGCGGCCACTCCAAAATAAAATGAGTCCCGTTTAATTATCCACCTTTGCTGAGGCGATGCTTTGCCCTGCCTTGATCTTACAGGGCGTCATCTTTCGTTTCTTTCAGCTGTGCGTGCTGGGCTACGTCGCCTGGGATGTAGTGAACCAAAAGTCTTACCTCTACCGCGAGGTGAGCGAAAGATTTCCCTTTGCTCTTACTCAATCGCTCATTCACGCACACACGCACACACACTCCCATTTCAAACACACGCACACACACACACACACACACACACACACTCGCACAAACGCACACGCACACGCACACACATACACATACACACACACACACACACACACGCGCGCGTTTACAGAACCTTGCATGCGCGCGCGCACACACACACACACACACACACACACACACACACATACACACACAAGCGCGTCTACCGACCCCCCACATGTGGGCGCACACACACACATAAACACACACACACACAGACACGCAAACGCACACACGCACACACACAGACAGAGCCAATACTCACTCCCCTCCCCCCCAAAAAAGATTTCCCCACACCCACATGCACGATTTAGGCGGGCTGCATAAATCATTTCAAAATTTGATGCATATCATCCTTCGTAGAGAGGCATCGCGATGGTTGAAACGTATTTCGTTGCATGCTGCTGACTCTCCGGTGAACTCGACATTCCCGAACATGAAACAGGTTCCCCAGATCAATTTTCAACCCATCATCGCCGGCGACAACGATCTGACTCTGGCTATGCAAGAGGTGCGCTGTAATTCAGCCCCCTCGGTGCTCAAGGATTCAAAAGGCTCCACAAGGAGTTAGCCATAGACTAGCCTCTAGGCCGTGATGGTGGCACATCCCTAACTAATCCCCTTCTCCGCCCCTGTCTCTTGCCATGCAGTCCATCGCCAATCCGCCCATCTATTGCACCAACACGAGCACCTATCAATACGCGCTAGAGGCGTCCAGCGGAGGTGCCGAAGCGTTTTATGGCAACAACGGGAGTACGCCTCTGGAGTAAGCTACCTCCACTTTTGTACTCATCTTATTATTCACTCTGCACCGTGGCTTGATCTACTACTCCCCTGCTGACAACTATCTGGCGCTTTGTCTATAGATGTGTCATTCTCGATGGCGACATTCTGGCAACGACCATCGGACCAGACACGGTGAGCAGGCTTACTCCGCTTTCAGCCCGGCTGCATGACTTTATTCCCTGCTTTCCAGGACTAAAAGGCGGGTATCTTCGTGGTGTCACAGATTATGTTTGCCACGTATGTTCGGGAAGAGATCACACGGAGGCGCGACAACATCACCTCCCTCGCGGGCTGCCCAGATAAGTCCACGGTTTACTTTGAGGACGGGGAGTACGCGCTGGACCCCACCTTCCTGGCAGGCTCCTGCACCTACAAGCTCATCAAGGTGTGCAAAAGCACACAGTTGCCTTAACTCACCACCGCCGCCTACCATCCGACGTCGCCTACTTCCCGTCTGGGTCAATGCGCTCTCAGATCCTATCCCCTTTCCTGTTTTACTCGCAGCACACTCTCCCTGTTGCACCAGAGAACATGACCCTTGGCTTCAGCTTCTCCTACTTCTCTCCTTCCCCCGACGTTGGTATTTCTGGAAACTCGGGCAACCTTCAGTGCAGCCTCAAGTCTGACATCGATGGGGCTATCACGCAGGAGCTGGGAGGTGCGGGGAGGTTGGGGGAACGAACATGAAGTTGCACACACTCACATGCATTCATAATCTCTCTTTCTCTCTTTCTCTCTCTCTCTCTCTCTCTCTCTCTCTCTCTCTCTCTCTCTCTCTCTCTCTCTCTCTCTCTCTCTAACACACTTTGCACTGCCATATGAGCTTCTCTGTGTCGTCACTAAGCTGAACTGTTGTTATGGTGACTTTTGTCGCCCATCGGTTCTACAGAGGGGCAGTTTGTGATCTCTGTAAGTGCCCCCCCCCCCCCCCCCCCCATCTTCGTTTTATATCCCCTTTGCATAGTCAGCGCGACATTGGAACTTTGGGACATAAAGGGGAAGGGGGAGGGCATTCTATAACAGGCGCCTCTCTCTATATTTACCTGTGGTAGATGCCAATCTGGAAGTGGCTGGAGCTGGCGCACGTTGATCTGGACAAAGACATTTCACAGAGGGACAACCTGGCGCAGACCTCAGGCTCTGACCTCAGCGTGAACGGCACTCTACCGATGGCAAGGGTGACTGGGGTGCAGTTTCAGGTGTCCGTGTCGCTGTACAATGAGAACCTGCAGCCTTACGGAAGAGCGGGGAACAACAAACAGGCCTGCAACATCGAAGTGCGCTTTTTTGTCTTCCCCTTCTGTTATTGTCTTACATTGGCTACATGTAGCAGTAGGGTCTATGCGCCATCCTCCGAAGTTTCTCATCACGGCTCTGCATTACGCTGCCGTATTATCCCTCTATTTCTTCGTTCGTCAATGCTTGCCTATGATGTGCCTCCTTGTGCAGCTTCACCCCACTCTGTTCTGGACTCCGGGGCCAACGCAAGTGTTTCGGCTGTGGGATCAGCTCCCCCAAACGGGGCTGTCGTCGGTTCAGGCGTACGGCATTTTGTTCACCTTCCAAGGCGGAGGTGTGTGCGCGAGCGTCGGGTGCATGGGCTCTTAGCACGCGTAGACACACACACTCACACGCACACACAAACACACACACACACACACGCGCGCGCGCGCGTACACAGACACAAATACCAGCCCAAAGACTTCCCACATACTCACTCCCACGAACGACTCTACACAGACACATACACACACGCTTCCACCCACCTATGTACACGTGCACACACACACACACACATGCACATGTAAGCGCACACTAATGCACAACGTACCCATCCCTAGACCCTTCACATGTGCGCCCAAATACACACGCACACACACACACACACACTCATACACACACGCACACGCACATGTTCACAGAACCTTGCGCGCGCACACACAAGCGCGTCTACCGACCCCCTACATGCGCGCACACACACACTCCCACGCACACACGCACACACACGCACTACCACGCACGCACGCACGCACATACACACACACACATACACACTCACAAAGCTGCCTACAGATTCATCACACACCCACACAAAAACACCTACCAATTGATTTCCCCCACACCTACCCACACGCACATAAACATATGCACACGGACACATACCCCCCCCCACCCCCACCTACCTACACACCATGCACGCCCCCCCCCCCCCCCCCCCCCCCCCCCCCCTCCTCCCCCCCCCCCCACACACACAGGGACCAGTCCACAGTCCCCCACACGCGCACACACACACACACACACACACACACACAGGGACCAGTCTACACTCCCCCTCACGCACACACACACACACACACGAACACACATACACACATGCATACACATGCACTTGTCCACATAGCCCCAACACTAATGCCCGCACACTC
This sequence comes from Tetraselmis chui, assembly GCA_026401115.1. Taxonomy (NCBI): domain Eukaryota; kingdom Viridiplantae; phylum Chlorophyta; class Chlorodendrophyceae; order Chlorodendrales; family Chlorodendraceae; genus Tetraselmis; species Tetraselmis chui. Next base: position 258,415 of record JAPMLY010000058.1, on the reverse strand, counting down.
ACACGCACATGAAACATATAGACACACCCACGCGCTCACATCCCCCTATCCCCCCTCCCGCACCACACACACGCGTCTACCCAAGCACACACATTGCGCGCGCACACGCACGCACATATACACACACACACACACGCACATACACACACACACACACACACACACACACACACACACACACACACACACACACACACACGCACGCACACACAAACGCCCGCAGAATCCCCCGCCCCCCTTCCCGGCACAATCAAACACAAGCACGAACACGTCCGCTAAGGCACACTCACATACACACACACACGCACAAGCACAGATCCCCCCACGCACCACGCACCACACACACCCATGCACCACACGCACCCACACACAACATAAGCCACACACACACGCGTACGCACAAACTCGCCCCCCCAAACCCCCAACCACACCATGTGTGCACTCATCCACATACACACACATACACACACACACACACGCGCGCGCGCACGTACACACACACACACACACACACACACACACACACACACACACACACAATAAAAAACACACACGAAGGAGAACTTGGAGAGCCACTGAAATTTGACTTATGTTTTATGCAGGCTCGTTCGGTGTTTTCAGCTACAAGAATCTGATCACTGCTCTGATCGCCGGTGCTGTGCTCCTCAACATTGCCCACACGGTGACTACATACGTGGCTCTCTACACTCTTGGTGTCAGGAGCAAGCTGTACGGCAAGTTCATCAATGAAAAGGTTCACACGGCCCTCCGCGTGCAGATGGCATTAATGATACACAGCACTTTGATTGACTACCATTAACGCATATTATTGTTTGTCTGTATGATTTTGTATTGTTCATAATGGCGTGGTTATCGGCGAGTTTCATTGAGAGTGTTGCGGATACTGATTGTTTGCACTTACCCCAATTATAATTGTCCTGTCAGATTGCTGTTCGCCACTGTGATCGTCAAGTTCAGGAGATAGAATTTATGATTGTTGATGTTGCATTTCTTTCGTCCTTCAATAGTTGCTGATCATTGACTTGGTGATTTCTGGTAAATGTTTTTAGCTGTCGTTGTTGTTCATGGTGATGTTGTTACTCTTACTGCTGTTGACTGGTGCTGAAGCTGTTGTAGTTGTCATCGTGGCTGTTGATTTTCACGTCTGGTGCTGTAGTGTGATGTTTCGTAATATGCTGCTTTTGCTGCTGCTGTTGTTAATGCAGCTGTCATAGTTTCTGTTTTTTGTTACTGCTGTTGTTGTTGCTGGTGTTGTTGTTGATGATGATGTTGTTGTTGTTGTTGTTGTTCATGCAGTTGTCATAGTTTCTGTTTTTGCTACTGCTGTTGTTGCTGTTGTAGTAGTAGTTGTTGTTAATGTAGTTGTCAAAGTTTATGTTTTTATTGCTGCTGTTGTTACTGGTGACTGTCGTAGTTTGCTGATATGAAGGTTTGGTTTTCGATGGCGTTGTCATCGTCATCGCCGTCGGAGGTGTTGGCTGTGCAACTGTTGGCGGTGGTGGAGCTGGTGTTTGCATTTGGCTATTTTATGTAGCAAATTTGTTTCCGTATTTTCCATAATTGTGAATTGATTATGTATTGAATCAGGGCTTACTGTAAGGAGCAGCTATTCAATAACTTATTTCCGTGCAGTTGACTATTACTGCCGCTTTTTGTTTTACCATCCACCGGTGTTGTATTATTATTTACGAGTGGCCTGTGATTGTGCATAAGTAATGCGTTTCTGCTGCATTCGCACACACACACACACACACACACACACACACACACACACACACACACACACACACACACACGTAAATTAAGTATTTGTATTTCTATAATCACACAATGTGTCTCTCACTCTGTATCGCACACCTTGTGCGTCTTGGAATAAAGCATACACACTGTCTCTGTCATTATGTATTTTGTAATCACTTAATTATATAAGTCCTGTACCCATCGCAGCGATGCGCAGTAGTTAGACGTATCCCATACATTTTTTTTTCCAGACCAAAATATCGCATTTGTAGTATCGAATCCAATCGAGCTGATGAAAACGGGATATACCAACAGACCAACCGACCGACAGACAGACAAATGTACACACACCCAAACACCCACACACACACCCCACCTCCACCGCCACACCACACCACACCTGTCCACACCACTCACCACACACACACACACACACACACACACACACACACACACACACACACACACACACACACACACACAGCAAAGTATTGTAGGAGGATATTAAGATAGGTGACGGAAATAGATAGTTGGATATCCTACTAATTTATTTTCTAATATCTGTGTGTGTGTCTGTCTGTCGGTGTGTCCCCTTATCATCAGCCCGATTGGATTCGGTACTGCAAATGCGATGTTTTTCATTTGGAAAAATGATCGACTTGGTGTATAGCGTATTGGGATTGGGACTGGAATATGTCTTTAACTACTGCGCATCACATCGCATCGCTACGATGGATACAGAAGCATTATTTTTGTGATTACAAAAATACAAAGTGAGACACACAGGGTGTGTGTGCATAAATACAAAAGTACATAATGAGAGAGAAGAAAGTGTGTGTGGGTGTGTTTTTGTGTGTGTGTGTGTGTGTGTGTGTGTGTGTGTGTGTGTGTGTGTGTGTGTGTGTGTGTGTGTAAAACAAGTATCACGGATATGGGCCTCCATGGATTATCTTGATGATTACAAAAATACATAGTGAGAGACATATGGCTAGTCTGTACATGATTAGAAAAAATACAAAGAACGACAGGCACAAAGAACTGCGGGCCACTCGTCACATTTTATTTTTTCATGCCGCACAGCACGCAATAAGTCAAGCATATCGCCGAATGACGATACGGGCTCGCGTTCACCTGTTTAGTCATGAGTACAGGTACCCTAACAGGCCCCACGCGTGGTGAGAATTATTATTTGCGGTTTCCCTACTGTGTAAGTACGGTGTAGGCACTGTTAGTGATTGTGCATTTATATCCGTAAATTATCACAATTTTGCCATAATTATATTAATGATTTGATACAGGATAGCTGAGTGGATTCCACCGACCACCGAAAATTACTCTGCCATTGAACAAAACCGGGGCGGCCCGTGTTTGACGTGATCAAACGCGGTATGTCGCTACGATTCGGAAATCGCTTGAAGCAAGGCGAACGGTATCAGTGGACAATTAAAAGAATCCAGCATTTGGTGATGTGGCGCTATATTTTGTCTTCATAATCCTCTTCATATTTGGCTTCATTACAACCAGCATACATAAACAGAGATTAACGCCTGGCTACAAGTCCCCGTAGTTTGATACCATACATTCCTCACAGCCACAAGCGATGAACTAGCGATATGTATAAAACAGATTACGCAGAAATGTTTATATTTCCATTCTTGGAATCGAATGAAACAAAGATCAGAACAAATTCCGTGTTTCGGATGACCACATGAGTTGAATCTTTCATCATAGCGCGGGTACGTTTTGACGGGGTGGTGGGGTGGTGGGGGGTATTGCCGGTTTGGGGGGCCATCATGCATATTTCCGGTGGGATGTCGTCAGCAAGGTACAACCCTTATTTACGATGTGGCTACTGTTAATAATTACTTACACTCATTTTATTGTGGTCCCTTACAGTGCGACTACCAGCGAGAGTTTGCTCGCTACGCGGCGCAGTCACTTGTGGCGGGCGACTATTTCCGACGGAAGGACATGGACCAGACGCAGGCCCTCGAGCGCTCCGAGATCTACAAGTCGCTTGCGGGTTTGTTCCAAGAGAAGCTGGCGGTCGACGAGCTGTATGCGCTCACAGATTTTGTAATCAAAGTTGGTGACATGACAAAGACGAAGGTACGACAGTCGGCGCGCCGGTCGATGTGTAGGTCGAGGTTGCCGAATCATACTTCCGTTTCCCATGAGCATAACTACACATATCGCACAGGTCGCACCGAATGTCGACGTTGGACTGTCGAGGTTTGTGTATACGCTGTTGAAGACTACAACATCCATCTTTAACAATATCAACATCGGCACTTGAGATACTGAACATCCTAAATATCTGTCTAATTTACTCGGGATTTAAGGCGAAGCGAAGAAATGGAGTGAATAAAAAAGCGTATAATTGAATACTAGATGGCGCGTATATAAAGGGAGGAATGCTCGATATGTGGATCATCGCGAATCGCCGAATAAAGCCGATATTCCAATAAGAAAATAGTACACGGCTCGTTGGAACACGGATTGCTCGGCTGGTACATGGCTCGCGGGACGAAAATATCACGAGCCGTGCTGCGCGCGCATTCCAGTGTTCATTTATTATAGAAGTGCTTTAGTAACGGGCAAAACTTCCATGGGATTTGTCGTATCAATCAATACTTTAATTCGATGTCCGTACTCAAGATATTAAAATGATCCGATGCTAAGCGCGTGACACACTCTTCGAATCAATATCGATTACCCAGTCCTTTTACTATTCGCCAATAAGGGACATTGTAACAGTTTTTCTGCCTCGTGTATTTATTATACCATATTCGTTTGTACTCGAATGTATTCTTTTTGACTAATGTATTTGGGATTCGGACAAGACGTGATAATGATGTGAAGCACAATCAATGTACAGCTACGGGCATACTTATTGCTTTTCCTGTGAATGATTGTTTCTTATGTCGTTGAGGGAAAAAGGTTTCCAGAACAAGCGCTGTATGTCATGTAGGACTGCATGCGTGGTGCGATTGCGTATCGCTGCATAGTTAGTTTTTTTTTCATTTATACTCGAATGGGTTATTCACAAAATTGAGGTAAATAAAAGAATGGAAAAATTTGAAAATGAAATGAGCATGACCGGCCGGGGTCTAGTTGAATCAGCCATTTGGTATCACAGGTTTTGGTCAAATTCTCTCGCAGTACCGCCCTCGAACCCTCAAAGCTCAGTGGCCTAGTTTTAGACCAACTTCGCTGAATGTAGGCTGGGGCGGTAGATGCTGCGCTGACGAGCGATCATGCCGGCCCTTTCCATTCTCGCACAGCATCGACCCCTCTCCCCCCCCCCCCCCCCCCCCCCCCCCCCCCCCTAACTGCGCGCACACCCGCCCTTTTGTTCTGCCGTGGCAACTCATGCTGGCCGTTTTTTATGTGTTTGATGCGATGCAGCTGGACGCGGACGCCAAGGTGGAGGGGCAGATATCGCTGGAGGAGTGGATCAATGTGTTCACGGAGGACCGCTGCACGATGGGCATGCTACGCAAGATCATCGACTCTGGTGCGTGTGTGTGTGGGTGTGTGTGTGTGTGTATGTGTGTGTGTGTGTGTGTGTGTGTGTGTGTGTGTGTGTGTGTGTGTGTGTGTGTGGGGGGGGGGGGATCAGGAGGCTGATTCTCTGTAATCGTAATGTTGTTATGTCGTGGCACAGAGTACAACGAGGAGGAGCGTCGGGCGTTGGGGAGTGCGCACGGCCCGGCAGCGCACAGAGTAGTGGAAGAGACGGACAACGGCACGTATCCGGTGATGCGCAAGGAGCACCCCGGTGTGAGCTCGACATCGCCGCTGCCTATGATCTGAGCGGAAGGTCGGGGGTTATGGACAACGCGTCGCCTCAGCGGTGCCTCTTGCGGGTAGCCTTTGCGACTGCTCTGTCTTTGTTCAATTGCTGTCAGTAGATACGTCTTTGTGCCTGCAATCAAGTACGGGCGTGTACATTCGCAGTTTCTTGTGTGAATGAGGAGATTGGCGGGTAGCGTGATGAGCACTTTATAGAAGTCATTGAGCCCTGAATCTTGCAGATTGAAAACTTGCAGATTGAGAGCACCTGAATCCGACTTGTGACATTGATAGCATGTTATTAGCCAACCGCCGTTTTCCTCTCGCCACAAATTGGATATCGAGTGCACAATAATGTCGGCCGCGCATGACTTTGATACAACATTTATTGGATAGCTGCGATTTGGTTGCATGTCCAATAGAGGTTCGTTTTGATGCATTTTCCCACTTCATTGTGACAAGGGAGATAAAGCTCATCATATTAGAACTCATCAGATTAGAACTTACTATCGTGCCGCCCTTTTTTATGAGCTCTTCAACTCGGAGATGCTGTGGCATGAGGTGGTCGCGAAGTTCGTCAGTCGATTTGGTTCGGCACTACAATGCAAAGGTGAATAATTGTGAGGGTGTGTGTCTGTCTGTTGTCCGCTGCCGTTTCTGATGATGTAGCTCGAATTTGAATAACATGAGGCGTTGTTGTCGGTCGGGACCGTATGATGTACCTGCAGGTACCCACTGGTAGGAACACGGCACACCACAGCACATACACTCTGCTCTGAAATGAAGCTGTGTCTGGGGGGAAAGTCTGTTGTGCGGAAAGCGACGTGAGCCTGCGTACGATAATTGACAAATTGTGAAATGAAAAGGTGGGGCGGGGTTGATTGAAAGTCAACACGCTTTTAACTTGGGTCCCGCAAGGATTGAAGGCGACAGCGCTGAAAGCAGTGCCTCATCTGTATTTATGCGGGGGTCGTGTGTTTCCCAATAAGATAAGGGGGAATTATAGATGACGGATGAAAAGGGCATCGATGAATTCACTCCTTACATACAGTGCAGTCGCTACCACACTTTATTTCTCCTGTGGAAAACAAAATTGAAAACAAAATATTTACATAATATGACAGGCTATATGTCTAAAAATGTGTTGCCCAACTAAAACGATGGACAGGACTACAGTAGTAGGGGTGCTATTCTTGCTACAGGGGGCAGTCGTTCGTCCATCCGCCGGGTCACGTGTTTCAGTGCTGGAGATGCTATATAACCGTCTGTGTATTCTACCACGCGTTTATTCATGCGCGCCCCGCCACTTGAGTGCCGAGCAGAGCGACCGAACAAGCCGTGGCCATAGTGTGTGTGTAAACAATAAGGGCACAGCAGGAAATATAAGTACTATGGGCTTGGCTTGTGTCCGCCGCCGCAAACTGTCTAGCAACTGGCTTTATGCCGTCCAGCGGCTGCGCATGTATAGGCACATAGTTAACGAATAGCAAGTAACTAACGCTGTGTATATGTCGCGCCACCTCTGACGAGTCGACGACGTGTGCTGGATATCATTCACTCGTCCATCCGGAACCAAGGGTGTGCCAGAGCCTCGACGACAGTAGCACGTTCCCCCGGGTCCACCGTAAGCAGGCTACATATGAGGTCTTTGGCCTCGAATGATATAAACTCCCACACGGGATCAGAGAAGTCGAAGTCGCCGGCGTAGACGCGCTTCAGGCATTCGCCGACTGTCGAAGCAACAAATGGTGGGTATCCCGACAACAGGACATACATTGCTACGCCCAGCGCCCACAGGTCGCACTCTTTACCGTATCCAGGGACGCGGCGGCCAGCAGCGGGGCGGGCACTTTGTGCTATTACCTCTGGGGCAACATAGTCTGGACTCCCACAGCACTCTGTCAGCTCCCGGCGTCGCGTGTTCATTTTCCCTGACAGTCCAAAATCGAGGATAGTTACGCTCGACAAGTCGTATGGCTCGGCGAGCACAAAGTTATCGAGCTTTAAATCGCGGTGGACAAAGCCGTTGGCGTGAATCCGGTTTACAGTTTGCAGCAGACAACGCATCAGCTCGCGGGTATCATCCTCGGTATACGAGCCGCGGTCAGCGGCCAACGAGTGAAGGCTTCCCCCGTTAAGCAGAGACATCACAATGTATACGGTACTGTCGTGCCAAAAGAATTCCTTCAATTGTACTACGCCAGAGACGCCAGAGAGGGTGGAGAGGGCGTGAAGCTCGCGCAGTACTTCGTCGTCTGTACTGGCTTCGACAGTGTAATAAGCGGCGGCAGGCTGATTCTCGAAGGCCGGCCTACTCGTCTTGCTACTCATTTTCGCCTCACGATGACTTCTCCGGTCGTCGCGCCGCGGCGGGTTGTCATTCCCAGTAGCGTCACAGTTATCATAATATGACCCTTTGCAGTCGTCTTGGCAGCGGACGATCTTGCAAGCAAACTGTCTCCCCGTTTTCTTTTCCGTCACCACCTGAACGACGCCGAACGTGCCACAACCGGCGGTGTCCGGACCGAATGAATACACTCTGCTTGGCGACCCACGCGAATGGAACTTCGAAAGGAGTAGCCTCTGTGCAGTCTTTTCCGGATCGAATGCGGTGTCCGAGCTGTTGGAAGAGCTGGAGTCGGAAGGGGCGCTGGTATCTACCGAAAATGTGGGTCGTTCCATGGTGGTAAAACGTCAAACGCGTCGTGAGCAGATTGGCATGAGCGAGACGAGGTCGATGTAGCAGCAAAGTTGTGCTATGGTGAGATATAGATAGGTGCCGGAAATATGTCGTCCTAGTGATCAGTGCGGAAGTGAGAAATAAATACAAGGAGAATGTCAAGCCCAGAAGGCGCCAAGGCAGGTGGCTCGGATGGCTGTATGTCGAGTTCTGTCGCAATAGCCGGGTTGTCGCTGTCGTGAGTCACTTTGCGTTTGCCGCAATATATGCCTTTATTATGCGGCTAATGCTGCAGTGACGGTAATTTAAGTATGCGTTTTTCGGACGCGTGCTTCGCGAACGTGCAATTAATAATCGCGTTATTAATGTTATTTTCAAAAATATCGCGTGCGCCACGTTACATCATCGTGTATTCTTGCTATTTTGCAGTACAGTCAGCAGATGTACATTGTTTACCGTGTATAAAGGATTTGCTGATGATCCATCGGCACGTGCGACAATAAACCACATGAAATATTCATTTCATAACGTCATACAAGGTATAATACCTTAAACTATGAAATTAGAATAAAAAGCACTATCCTAAGGAACGTTCTGCTTCGTGTAATGCATTCTAATGGTACACCCATACTATCTATAGGAACGTGGACACGGGAAAACGGTACAGTACCTTAGTCGGAACAACAGGTGTAGATTTACAACTTCGACTTTGAACTTTAATTAAACCGCTATGTAATAATAAAGTATTCAGTGTGCAACTTCTCGGCTCACTAGGTTTCATAATTAAGATCGCGATACAGTCTATATAGCGATATCCATCGGATAAATAACTACCACTTACTCTTCGCCCGCTTTTGTTCAACTTGGCGACCACCGCCCCCTCCGGAACACTAGGGAACTGTGCAAGACTTCATCGGTGATCCAAGCCACCCTAGAAGCCCCTTTGGCGATGGACTTCTCGATGACGAATGGCCCTCCGGCATCTCACAATGAGAATTCTGTTCATTCTTGGCTGCAAGACACCGTGGAGGCTCATCACCTCCTATTGGACGAGATCATTTGCTTTGCTACGTCGGACTTCGGAGGAGCATCACATGCGGCTTTTCGCTTGATGATCACGTGTGCGGTACGCCGCTATGGGTTCTTGCTCCGCATCCCCCTGTGACGAGTACAATCATGCAAGAGTACATTTCATGACATTGTACAAGTACTCGCTAGTTTTAATTCGTGCTTTTCCATCGGAAGGACGTACAACGTCGCTACTTCGATATTAGCAAGGGTTGAGATGCGTACTGTACTACCAGTACCTCCCGGTACGTAAAGGTACGCACAGTTAACCTAACTAGCCAAATGACGCGCCAAGCGGGGTTTCCTATGCAAAATGTGATTCCCCACGCTAGACGAGCCGCGTCGCGTAGACTGTTGACGACAGTTGGAAAGTCCTAACGCTTGACACGTAAGCGAGTGTGAGCACGCGCAAGCTATTTGGACGAAACGCGCAAGCTATTCCGACGACAGAAAAGAACCGAACATATTTGTAATAGCAGCTAGCTTTCTGAAGGCTAACCGCCACACCTTCCCTGGCTGATATGTGCCGTCCGTACCTTGCAGCGGCATATAAGGCGGTTCGTACTATAATCTTCCGAATCTTGGGCGTTTCACATGACGTACAAACGCTCGATCAACTGAATTGTGCTAAGCGCTAGCTTTCCCCGCCCGCGGAGTTTGGGGGGTTTAATGTGCCGTCGAGCCCGCACCGCATCTTCGCGGCGGATTCCCGACTCCCCCTACTTGCCCCATTCGTCCTCGTCATTTTGCATCTCGCCGACCGACAACGCTACGTCCTCGTTCCTCAAGTGGACTTTTTCTACATCACAGGACAAATTCCGCACCGCCTTGGTCATTCGTGCGCTGCCAAACTAGGGACTTGACAATCGATCGCCCATCGGGCCATGTTTGTCCATGCAAGTTTAAAGGAGACCAAACACACGACGAGGCCGACAAACCAATATTGGCCACCCCGATCACGGCTAGTCCCCATCTAGTTGACCTGCTCGAAAAGTACCTCGATAAACGCCACCGTTTATGCGCCTCTTATTTCAACCGCCTCCCGCACACCCACGTTTGAAGTTTCTCGCCTTTCGAAAACTCCTCGGATTGGCAAGGGGCAGCAACATTCTTTGCTTTGCTCGAGATGGCGCACATGTTTGTAGGCACCTCGCCCCCGCCCGGCTTCAACTCTTCAAGTGGACATCACAAATCCCTCGTAAAGGCGCCGCGTCTCCTTCTAGCTGGAATAGCGCGCCCCTCCTCGTCGTCAAATACATGGGTGGCTGAACCAAGAACAACTCCGTGACAAAAGTCAAATACATCACGACCTAACCATGCCCCTGCTCCCGCAGCGTTGCGGTACTTCGCATGGCTCGTCCCTTCACGGCCGCTTTCTTAAACCATGGTGTGCAAGCCTTTGGCTTAAGGCTCATGGCAAAACGTGCCCTAAGTAAATTGTCGTATTGACATATATCTAGAGGTTTACAAAATCAACTCCAATATGTACGAGACAACAACCCCCGCGGTTAGTCTCAGTGTCTTACCATTAGTAACGGCGCGTCACACCTCCAAGACAACTATTTGGTATTAGCAGTGAGGCGCAACCAAGTGTGGCGGTTAGCCTCTGAAAGCTAAACGCTAGCACAAATCTGTTCTAGTCTGTCTAGTTCTGTTGTTGCAAGATGGCAAAAAGATGTTGTCGAGAGGACAATTGATGAAAGATGTCTCAATGCTGTACTTAGGCAGTAGATGTTGTAAGTGAACAAAGGAATTGTTTAAAGGTTCTGTCACCTCCCTCTACTGCACTGGGCTTAAATAGGTTTCAGCCCAGACTAGTTACGCCTGCAAGCTTTGCTTACGTGTCAGGCGTTGGTGCTGCTCAACCGTCGTCATCTGTCCTCGAGACACGGCCTGCCTAGCATTGGGTTTCACGACGCGGCTCCTTCTGCATTGAAGAGCTCGTTCTGGCGCGTCATCTGGCTGGTTAGATTAATTATGCATATCTGTACGTACCGGGAGGTACTGGTCGTACTGTAGCATCAGCACCATTACAATATTGCGGTAGCGACGTACCCACGAGTATACGTCCGTCCTGTGGAAAAGCACGAATTGGAATCCGTAACGAGTACATGTACAATGTCCTGCAATGTACTGTTGCATGACTGTACTCGTCACACTCGTACCCTCCCCCTCTTGACAGATCAATGAGGCCGCCGCGAGGCAGACCTCCGTGGTTCTTGGCTCCTTTACTGAAGCAATTACTGGGACTCGGGAATGCGCGCTGGGTGAGCGTGCATGAAGTCAGTGTAGGCCTGAGTCTTGGCGAACTTGCGCCATTGGGGCGTCTCCAAAAATTCTTGTAACGCAACTGTTCGATGCACCTCGTTCAAACGGTGCCAGACAGGTGGAATGTCGTCATCACTGAAGTGCGTCATGAAAAGCAAATATTTGCCTCGTCGTCCAGGTAGCGACTTGATGCACACAGCAGAGATGTGTGAGACGTCAAACTCCTCATCGTCTCCTTCAGGTACAGTCACAGGAACAGCTGGTCGTAGTGGAGCAGTAGAGCAGGGTCGTAAATTATTAACGTGGAACACAGGGTGTAAGCGTACTGTCGCTGGTAGTTTTAATCTGTAACTGTGTTTGCCAATCTGTTCCTCCACTGAAAAAGGGCCGAGCTGTCTGTCTTTGAGTTTCCTGTTCGGTTGTCCCCGCAGAAAAAGATTTGCTGTGACGACTGACACCTTGTCTCCCTTAGCGAAGTGTGGCGCTGTAGACGGTTCTGTGCGCGCTTGCATCTCATCCTTGTGTAGCTGTAACACTGAGCGTACCAAGTTGTGCACTTCCTGTAACAATTTTAATCGTTCTGTTGCGTCTTGCGAAATTGGAATTGACGGTCGCATGCTGAAGAGTAGGTCAGGAGGCTCCTCAGGAGAAAAGCCAAAGTTAGCCTCGAATGGTGTGTGCTCAATTCCGAGTGCACGCGAAGCGTTGTACGCAAATTCCACTTGCGGTAAAAGTGTCGACCAGTCAGAGCCATCATAGCAACAGAAGCAACGAAGAAGCTGCTGAAACGTGCTGTTCACGCGCTCTGTCAGTCCATCTGTTTCTGGGTGTCGGCTGGTAGACATGTTCAGACGCGTTCCAAGGCGTCTCCATAGTGTCTGCCAGAAGGCGCTGACAAATTTCGGGTCGCGGTCACTGATCAGCACACGGGGTAGTCCATGTAAGCGGTAGACTCCCTTTAAAAACAAAGTGGCAGTTTCTTCGGCAGTAATCGTCTCTGTGCATGGCAGAAAATGGGCCATTCGAGTTAGATGGTCTACCACAATCAGCACACTGTTAAAGCCGTTGCTCTCAGGCAAGTGTGTCAGGTAGTCAAGACCAACTGTGTGCCACGGTCTGGGTGGAACAGGCAATGGGTAAAGAGTCGCAGCCATCTGCGGTCGAATTTTCGCTCGTCGGCATACGACGCAGCGTTCACAAAAATCTTTCACGTCTTGGCGGATTCGTTTCCACCAAAATCTGTCGAGTGCTTTAGCAAGAATGCTAGCAACTCCTCTGTGACCAGCTGACGAACTTTCGTGCAGTTCTGTGATCAATCTCAGTCGGAGCTCAGAGTTCTGTGGAATACAGAGGCGATTGAGACGCCAAAAGTACCCATCTCTGGCTTCTATCCGGCTGTCTCTTGTCCACTCACCATCGTCCCCATAAAACGAATCTCGTGAGAACCCCTCGCGAATGAGATCAGCGAACTCAGGGCTCAGCTGCAACGCTTCAACATTCAGTGAATTTAACTGTGCGTCTTCAAACAGCAGCTGGGACTTCCGTCGTAATTCTCGATCTGACGGAACCTCGCCATCCCAAAATAAGGGTACTATGGCATGAGGTACGAAGTCTGGACGCCGGCTTAACGGGTCGGCTTCGTTCAGAGCTCCCTTGCGATATGCAAGTGTCATCGAGCCCACAAACGGTTGCAAATCCCGCAGGTATCTTGCTTGCCGCTTGTTCAGCCTGTTGTTCGGTTGCCTGAGCAGATGCCGCAGTGTGTCGTGGTCTGTTACGACAAGGAACTTAGAGCAGGCTTCAAGATAGCACCTCCAATGCTTGACAGCTTCGCATACGGCCAAAGCTTCTAAGTCGTACGCAGAGTAAGTGTTACCACGCTCAGCTGGATTCAGCTTACGCGCCCAGTAAGAGACTGGTTGAAGACCGCCTCCTTGGTCTTGCAACAGGACTGTTGCAATCCCCACAGTTGAAGCATCTGTAGCTACGGTGAACGTCGCGTCCGAGCTGACCTCCGGAAGGATCAGGCATGGCGCGGAAATGAGCCGTAACTTGAGAGTCTCGAAGGCTTCCAAACAGGCAGGCGTCAGCGTAACCTTCTGTGGCTGGGACTTCCGCAGTAAGTCCGTCAATGGAGCCGTAAGGTCGCTAAAATGGTGTATAAATCTCGCATAGAAGTTGCAGAACTGTACGAAACTGCGAACCTCCTTCTGCGTCTTGGGCACTGGCCAGTCTGCAACGGCCTCGACTTTCTTTGTGGAAACCGAAATTTTTCCGGCTGACACAGTATAGCCCAAATACTCCATTTCTTGCAATCCGAAGAAGCATTTCTTAAGGCGTAATTTCAGCCCTTCCTCCTTGAATCGCAGTAGCACTAGACGTAGATGTTCCAGGTGCTCTTCCAGAGTTCGACTGTAGATACAGACGTCATCCAGGTAGACTGTCACGAACTTAAAAAGTCGCGAAGAATGTCGTTCATCATCCTCTGAAATGTAGCTGGTGCATTGCACAGTCCAAACGGCATGGCGACCCATTCCATTAAGCCATCAGGGGTCTGAAAAGCCGTCTTGTGAATGTCCTGTTCACGCACTCGAACTTGCCAGAATCCAGAAGCGAGGTCGAGGTGTGTGTAAAAATTCGCGTCCTTAAGTTCGTCCAGTGTGTCATCCACTCTCGGAAGTGGGTAGGCATCTTTACGCGTAACTTCGTTAAGGCCACGGTAGTCAATGCACAGACGTAGCGAGCCATCAGCTTTTCGCACAAAAAGAATTGGCGAGCCGAACTCACTGTAGCTGGGACGGATCAAGCCAGCTTCCACTGCGTCTTTGAGCTGTCGATTAAGCTCAGCGCGCTCTGCAGGTGACAATCTGTTCAGACGTTGACGTCGCATCGGGCCAGTTGTGTCAATGGGGTGATCCCACTGTCGGCTTACTGGCGGAGAGTCGACAGGTTGCAGTAACTCCGGGAAGTCTTTAAAAAGTAACGACCGGAAGTTGTCACGTTGTTCTGCTGTCAGTTCCTCTCCAGTGTGAAAGTCTGTTTGTTGTTTGGCAGCTGACGTAAGTTCAATGACGTAAAATTCAGCATGACGTCCCCTGCTGCGGCGCGTCTTGCGCATAAGCTTCTGAACTTTCGTAGACGACATGAGTAGACACTCAGGGCGTCGTTCCTCAAGTGTAGTCTCAACTGCCGTGCCGTCCATTAGTGTAAAAATTCTGGTTGTACCAAATTGTAAAGAGGCATGTTCATCATCAAGCCATGGTAAACCCAGGATTAAATCAGCTGTACGTAAATCACGTAAGACGTAGAAAGTCCGATGAAATTCGTGTCGAGCGAGCTCAAAAGTGACGTCACAGACTGTCGTAGAAGTCACTCGTTGTCCATTAGCGAGTCGAACTGGGGTCTTACTTGCAGACTTCCGAGTCTGTAAAGCAAAGCGTCGTACAAAGTCCTCTGACACAAAATCAAGTGTCGCAGCGCAGTCCACTAATCCAGAAATTTGGTGTCCGCCATCAGGAGTTTTCACAGTCAGCTCAGTTCGAATTAACGGGCGAGCTTCCGTGAGGTCAGTCAGTAGTGCTGTAGCTGGCGAGGAAAATTGTTGCAGCGTAGCGATGGACTGTTCCGAGTCGTCTGCTGGTACAGGTACCGAGTCGGGTTGATCAGGTGCTGTAGGTTCTGAAGAATCGTTAAACGCACAATCCGCGTCGACTAACCACAGTCGTACAGGCCAAGGGGCTGGAGCAACCACCTCCTGTTGAGCTGGGTTCTCCAGTGACTGACGTGTAAAAAGCTGTGTCCTTGCTGGGAATTCTTGATAGAGTTTCCAATGCTTAGTTACCTGTGTAAATTTCGCCCACTTCGGTAGTAAAAATACAGCCATCGTAGATGTCGGAGATGTTCGACGACAATCCTCAAAATGCTGCGCAATTTGCTCAGCTAATTCCCAGGGTGGGTTGATAAACACCCGTTCTCCTGTCAAGTGTCTGTCTAGAATCGAGTCACTCGGCGAACAGTGAGGTAAGTCACCGTGCGAGTTTAGACCTTCATCATCAGCACATCCCTCCAACGTGAAGTTGAATCGTGCATGCAGAGGGTCAAAGACTGAGTCAACCAGTTTCCAATCAACTGAACGTCTGGTTACAGTTTTACGACTCTGTCTCTGCTTAATCTGACGACGACGACCTGCTACTTGCGTTACAGGTGTCGCAACTGTAGTCGATGGAGATGTCGAAGGTGTGTCGACGACCTCTGTCGCTAACAGTGTCTCAGAATGAACAGTATATGTAGCCGGCTGCTCCAGTTCATTTGTAGAACAGCCTTGCCACCATCATTGCTTCTTAGGTTGCAGCGGTGCCTTGCCTTTGAACTCCGGGCATTGGAACAAACGGTGTCCCTTCTTGTGGCACTTGAAGCAGAGTCCTTCGTCCATGTGTCGCTTGCGCTCTTCAGCTGTCATTGCATTTGCGAGTGAATTAAAATCTTCGCGACCATATGTCTGACCGCGTCCACCATTGTTACCACCTCCACGTCCACGTCCGCGGCCACGTCCACGGCCACCTTTGTTACGTTTCCAGACGTTAGAAGCTTCCTCGAGAGGGTCCTCAAAATTGCGCTTGCGTGAAGGCTGGGCAGATGGTCCAGCAGCAGACCTTGCATTGCCCAGTTCCGGCGAGTCTGTCACAACGTTATTCAAAAAGTTTTGCAGCTCCACTAGGGTAGTCTGGTATCCTTGCTGAGCTCGGTGTGACTTAGCCAGTCTCTTGAGCGCATCATTCGCTAGGCCAGTAATGAAGCGTACACACTGTACCTCCGCTGTCAGGTTTTGACGAGATCGACGTAAGTAGTCATTGTACTGTTTAGTGAAAACCGCGTAACTCATCGTGTTGCTCTGCGTAAAGTTCATCAAAGCGTTAATAGCTTCGTCCTGAACGTTCGGAAGAAATGTAGACTTGCGTAACTCCTCAACAAGCTCGTTGTACGTAGATGGAATTGGAGGCTGATTTTTCCGGTTCAACCACCACCCACCTAGGTGTCCAGAAAACTGTGAAGTAACCCAGAACACTGCATCGTACGAGTTAGCCGTAATTCCAAGCATTATAAAACGCTGAGGCTGTGCTTCGAGCCAATCCTCCAGCTCATTAGGCACGCGACCACTTTGGAACGGTGAAGTAATAGCAGCCTTACGCTGAGTTTCCGTGAGGGTCACAGCTAGTCCAACCAAGTTGTGAGTAGGCATCGGCATTCCCACTCGTAAATCTGTAGGTCCTTCTCCAGTCAGTCGGTTGATGTATCCACGAATCAGCAGCCAGACAGAACCAGAGGCGACCGTCGTAAACCGGGGGTGCATGTGGAACTGTCTCGGGATAGACGTGTCGTCTTGCATGACTGGAACATGTTGTGTCATTGCTCGATAAAAAGATTCCCACTCAGCCACGTAACCAAAGTGAAGTAATTCACTCTTGTGCTTCTTAGCACGAAGTAACCCTGTCTGTGCGGGCGTAAGAGTCAGACCGTCTATGTTGATGGTTTCCGGTACAACGTAAGTATTATCCGGATTAACTGTCGACTGTGCCAAAACAGCCTGCTCGACCTGAGCAGGTGTACGTATGTTGTTCGTAGCAAACAAGACAAGAATAGAAGCCGAGTACACGTAGACAAGCTGTCGTCCTTGAGGTAGTGTAACATTAACAGGTTCACCACTCAACAGCGTCAAATCATCCGGTGTCAAAACAAGACCGGTCTCCTCATGTAACTCGCGAATAGCAGCGTCGACAGGCTCTTCGTTAGGTAAGACAGAGCCAGCTGGGAACCAAGTTTTACCAGAACGAGGCTCACGCTGAAACACCAACTTCAAGTCCGACGATTTAGTTCCTCCAACGTGAATTACTAAAACCACGTAATGTCCTGCTCCGAGAGAAGCCATCTCAACTCCAACAACGTCGAGCAGATCAACGAGCAACGAAAGCGTGCGTCGACCAAAGAGCTCCGAAACCAGTGTGGCGGTTAGCCTCTGAAAGCTAAACGCTAGCACAAATCTGTTCTAGTCTGTCTAGTTCTGTTGTTGCAAGATGGCAAAAAGATGTTGTCGAGAGGACAATTGATGAAAGATGTCTCAATGCTGTACTTAGGCAGTAGATGTTGTAAGTGAACAAAGGAATTGTTTAAAGGTTCTGTCACCTCCCTCTACTGCACTGGGCTTAAATAGGTTTCAGCCCAGACTAGTTACGCCTGCAAGCTTTGCTTACGTGTCAGGCGTTGGTGCTGCTCAACCGTCGTCATCTGTCCTCGAGACACGGCCTGCCTAGCATTGGGTTTCACGACGCGGCTCCTTCTGCATTGAAGAGCTCGTTCTGGCGCGTCATCTGGCTGGTTAGATTAATTATGCATATCTGTACGTACCGGGAGGTACTGGTCGTACTGTAGCATCAGCACCATTACAATATTGCAGTAGCGACGTACCCACGAGTATACGTCCGTCATGTGGAAAAGCACGAATTGGAATCCGTAACGAGTACCTGTACAATGTCCTGCAATGTACTGTTGCATGACTGTACTCGTCACACAAGCACCAAATTACTTCCCCAACTATTAGCTCTAACTAGTCCTAGCCTTACAAGTCGTAACTATCCTGGCAGTTTTTGCTTTCGCGGTCAGCCAAACTAAGCTTTGCGCGACCCACCCAATCCTATGATTACGCGCTAATCTTTAATCATGCAATGCATGGGGTAGTCTTTTAGTGAAATTGTAAGCATTCTTATATATTTTTCAAAACGCGTCCTATGTTAGATGAACCTTAGGGGAAGTGTCTTGTGACGCACGGTAGTGTAGCAAAACAAAATAAAAAGTATTGACACCCTGCTCGACTACGAGAGTCGAGAATGCGTTTTGCGCAAGGCCTGGATGGGTTGTGAGTGAAAGCAAAGAGTGATGGTGCTCATGGATCGCACCGGCTTAAGGGTAGCTGCGAGCTAGTGACTAGCTAGAACATACCGATGGTGCATGTTGTTACTGGGTTGATCGCGCCATCATGCCAATACAAGGTCGTCGTCCCGGAGGTGTGACGCGCCGCTATTTACGGTGACACTAAACGCATGGGCTACTATCCCGTACATGTATCACGTAGTTTTTGCAAGCCTCTAGATTTACCGATCTGACTATGTGACCGACATAGCAATATATAGCGATATGAACGATTGTTTGCAGAAAACTGACATCGCTCTGAAAAATGAGGGTATATGTCGTCATAGAACCCGTGTATGTCATTGTCTCGCCGCTCTCTCCTATGCTACTGTGTATCGCGTGCGGTATCCATTGTTTTTTCCTGGTTACTCGCCGTCCCCGGCGCCGGTGCGCATTTCTTTCGTACTTTCGTCACCGTGGGATCTTTCATCCGTCGCGCGACCCGTGGCCGGGCACACCTATTGTGCCCGTACCGCACGTATTATCTGCACACTCGATATTTATGGCCACTATCGGTACGGCCGCTAAATCATTCGCTCGCGCGTGGTCATCCCCCTTTTCAAGGCCCAAAGCATCGGCGCGCACAGTCGCTATCATTGTACGTATATTATAACTCATGTACATCTCACAGTCCAACTTCATTTTTATCACTACCCGGAGCCCGTTCTTCGCAAGGTCATCTTATGGTGCACCACAGCGGCGCTATATCACGGAGTTGCCGTTCGACTCTAGCGGCGACTGGTACCTTGGTACCAACTAGCTTTTGCTTTCGTGAGCGCCTCTATTGCGGGCTTCAAGGCTTCCCACAACTAATAACGCAAGGCTCAAGGAAAAAGGGCATGCATCGAGGCGACTGCTACGACGGCAACGAATCTTCACTTCAAGGTACGCCACAGCGCCATCTCGGGCGATTTCCGGTATATTTCAAGCCACATACCCCCCCACCAACCCCGCCTATTCTTATTTTTTTAGGGCGCGACAACGGCGGCCAACCGGGACAAAGTCATTGGCGACCTCCACCGCGAGTTTTAGACCGGTCACCCAGCATTGGCGCTCGGGCGTGCCATATGGCCCCCGCCATGGGTTACATTCCCACATCATCACCTAATGCGCAAGCGTCTTCCCCTGCCATGGGACCTAGCAATACTCCGTCTCGGTTTTTAACCGCCGGTCCCCAAGCGCGTTCCCCTGCTCCGTTGAACTGCGTCGGTTGCTATGCGTCGTTTCCGACAATGCATACGGTGTGCGCCCAGCTGAATTCCCCCGCGACTACGTGCACTTTCGCCTCCGACAATTGCCCAGTTGTGGATGCCGCTTGCCACCTTCTTGCGCCGTGCACTTATTGCTGACAATACTTCCGGAGTGTTGGCCTTAGTAGACACCAACACTCTTGTTCTCACCGCAACACTACATCCTCGCAACCGCCGGCATGCGGTGCTTCGCTTTGGTGCGGTTGGCAGTCCCCGGTGCCTCCCCACTCATTGCGCTCTTCTTTCAATGGTGCTTTGATCATGGGAGAACTCTACAGCATCCCTCGAGTCCTGCTTCTTTTCCTTCCTACCTAGTATGTCCTCGAGCGGCGCCTTCCCTTCGACGGTACGCCTCGTCAAGCCGGTCTTCGAGGAGCTTGTTGGTTGCATTTTATCTTTTTTGTTGTAAGTCCACATAAGGGGCTTCCGCGGAAGCGGCTACTTGGCTAGCGTTATTTTTATTCCCGCGCTTAGTTTTGCGTCCCATCGGTGCTGTCACTTCTGTGGGGCACATACTCCCATGGCCCGGTCGCTGCTTACCGTGACAACCGCTTAGTCCATTGGGGGTAAGGAGACCTTGATTCTATGTTTTCCGCCGCACGCGCTTACGCGACCTTTGGCAATGGGCGAGCACCACCACATACCTCACTTCCAAGGGACGGCGCCGACTCCATGTCCACTTCGCAGTCCTTTTATCACTACGTATCGGCTAAGGTAGTCGACCTCGCGGCTAGTCTAGCTGCGGTTTGGGAGTACTGTCGCCCTATTTAGGCCCTACATTCCCATCCCACTGCAAGTGGTCCAGGGCGGGTGTACGAGGAATTATCACGATTACACCCACAAGATGACGATGACCTCGCGGATGTGTTGCCGGATCTTTTCTCCCTCCCTCGCATTTAGCTCCATGCTTCGGAAGTTGTTTTAATGGAGGTTGTTGCTAGATGCCCCAGAATGTCCAGTCCATACGCCGATGGTTGGCGGTTTGGAACTCTTCGCGCGTTGGGTTCCCCTTGCACTCTCACCGGTTAGGCCGAAGCCACCATGAATGTAGAGGTTCCACCGGGCGCTGCCTCATTCTTCGCACCAATCACACTTATCCCGCTAGACACGCTTGACCCCGAGCTGCGACTAGCATAAGAGCAAGAAGTTTGCGACCAAAAGGGGACGTTTCGCCCACTTGAAATTGGCTCCATTTTAGTTCGCTTCGCAAATCGCGCGCTTCTCGCCGTAATCGGTGACAAAGTGTCTCAATGGTTGGTTGCTCGACACCAATTTGGGGTCGGCGTCCGCGGTGGGGTCGAGATCGTACAATTCATGGTTCGAGCCGCGCTCGACGCATCACCGGGCTTGGCGGACATGCAAGACCACGCATCCAACGCGTTCAACATGTTCTTGCGGCGAAAAATTGGAAATTGTTTACAACAATCACTGAGGAAACGCATGTTGTCTTCGAGCGCCACTGTGACCACGCGTCTGGGCCCTCTAGAGTACCTTTTTGATCGTAGGATATACGCCCTCAATCCGCAAATCCCAACCTCTCCAATACCGTCAAATTCATGCTAGTAAATAGTAATTGTAAACTAGTTTTGAAAAATAATTTGTCGCTAGTCTCCACGATGCACAGCCTGCGCCAGCTGTTGCGAGGGCGCTAACTAGCCTAGCTGATTAGCTAGCGCTCGTCGCGACGGGCCTACGTGACCTCTGCTTATGTGCGACTCCGGTCGTGCCGGAGCTGGGGGAAGGGGGGGGGGGGGGGGGGGGGGGGGGGGAGGGCTTGCAAAAAAATTCCCTCGAACAGGTCGTCGACGGTCCCGTCCCGATCCACGCGCTCCCCCGTCTGAGATATCGTTGCTACTTCCGTCGCAGCTCGCCTACTAGCCTAGACTTCCCTACCCTTCCGGGGCTTGAGAGAGAGAGGAATTCCATAACTGCAAACGGTGTTTGGCTGGCGCTCCCGCCTCCGCGCCTGAATTTCTCTTGTCCCATGTCCGTCTCCGTTTGTTTCCAACACCTATCTGATCGTGCGAAATCCGCCGCACCCTCCCCCAATGGTTTACGTTGTTAGGGGACCGCCTTTATAATCGAGTGCCATTGCGATAACCCTAGGCACCCAGCCTTAGGCAGCATGTCGATAATTGGGTACTGACTGGGGGAGAGGTTGGTCAAACTCGCTGATCGAGTCACCACTCCTCAAAGATGTTGGGTACGGAAATTATTTATCCGAAAACCCTCCGTACGGGGTTTTTTCCGGCAGCGGTCGATCTTGTGGACCTCTCCCGCCAGACCGTGTCGCTTCTCCGGCTGCGACCCTCCTCCGTCTTGCGTAGCTCCTAGCCTCACTCCAAGGGAGACTTGAATCTCACATGACGACTGCCAGCTAGAGCCTTGCCATGGCGCTGCTTCCCGGCTGCCCTCCGCCAGCTCCAACACCCGCGTCTCACCGTTGATCCGTCCGTACCCCCTTTCGCCAAAACATATGTCGTAGACACCGCCCCCGCTCCTTGTCGGGAGAGTATCTATGAGTAATCAGTCGCGAAAAAACATATTGGATGGCCCGAGCGGGAGATCTTAGTGCTGGAGTACGGATATCACGTTTTCCTAAACCCTCCGTACATGGCTTTCCGACAGCTAATGATCCCGCGGATCGCAGCTGCCGGTACCTCGTTTAGCCCCCTACCAAGCATGCCACGGATAGAGGGTTACCAATGCCCACCGCGTGGATGTAGAGGTAGGTGCCAACGGGCCTGCGAGCGCACCCCACTCCGGGGCCGCCGCCGCTGCGCCGCCGGCGGGCGCCTTCTTGCGGCATCCCTTGTTCGAGGAATTGCCGTTAAATCCCGCGCTTTAGCCGTTGCTCCGCGTCGCTACCATGTAGTATGTCCGTCCATCTACCTTGTACGTTTACAACTCTTATGATACTTATAGCCCGGCTATCCGTATCCGAGAAACTGTGGCGTCCATCAAGGTTGAGTTTTCTGGGCCATGTTCTTCGCAATAGTTGTCTCTTGGGTATACAAGTAATTTGCTGCGATTACCCGGAACGAATCCCTTGTTTGCGGTTATTATGACGACGGTCATTAATTCGGACCCCTGCGCCTCTCGTGGCTATTGGCGAGGCTATGCCGGTGGCGTATGCTAGAGTCGGTCTCACGGTAACCATCCGCAAAAACTGTTCATATTCTCCACCGGTTGTCGGTGATGCTTTCAATAACTTACCCAATGGTCACATCATGAAGGGAGTGCCTGTCTCCACGAAATAGACGAAAGTATTGGAAGGGGGCCAATGGGTACATCTTAATTTTCTTTTCGCGACGTGTTCGGAACGGCCTTAAACAAGTACGAGACCTCCAGCGGGTTTGTCACCTCACCGGAACTCTCACACTTCACTTCGTAACCATCAACATTGCAACCGCCGCTTTGGACATTTTGGCCTTACGGGTACCCCGCAGTCTTGGCAGGGACGAGGTAGGGCTACGGTGATTTTTCCCGAGCGCGCTGACAATGCCACCCTTGATGTAGCGGCTGAGATGTTGGGCCTTCCCGCACCTAGCCTATCCCGCAACACGCGTTCCGAAATGTCTCTTCCCGCACGTTTTGGAGGCATGGGGGATGGGGACTTGGATTCCTTTGCGGGTGCGGCCCACGTCGGAGCGAACAGTTTGAGAGAGGGCTCCGCTTTCCGTTTTCTTGCAACGCAGGACGCTCTTGTGCGCGGGGACACCCACGACGACGTTCGGACGGAGCCGACCATATACGGACGGTTAGTACTTGCTATGACCACAGCCGTGTCCCGCCGGCGTAGCGCACCGGACGGAGGCGACGGCGACAACGAACCCATTTTGTCGTTAGAGCTCTCTTCATCGTGGGCGCGCTTGGATGCCGCGTATGGCTCTCATGCTCTCGCCGAGTGTGAACTCCTCGTAAATACAGCCTTAGCGATACTTCCCCCGATACGTCGGACGGTGTCTCGCGCTGGTTGCGTAGCCGAAGCTCGATCAAACAATGATAACGCGTCTCGGTCCCTTGATGGCATGTCCTCGCTCGTCCCCCTTCCTTATTTGCCACGGAATCTTTCCTATGTCGCAACATGGCATCAATGAGCGCGACAACTTGCATCGCTCCTCCAATTCCGCCCCCAAGTTCTCTAACCGAGCTCGGCTGATATCATTGCGTTTTGAATCTCGTCTCAGTCACGGCGGCCTTGTATTTTGGGCTTCGCACCCGCCTACAACGGGCCGCCTTGGCGAGCGCTCCATGACAAATTTCGCGAGCACAACGACCCCGTCTTCCGCGTCGCGATATGTCGCATGTTCGATCTACCATTATCCCGCATCATCTCCACTCTTCGCTTCCCCACTGCTTGTGCTTCTTGCCAATTGCCATCTCTCGCTTCAAGCTATCCGGGGTGCAATCGAGTCAACGGGTGTGGACATGTCGGATGACGCGTTGGCCACTGCATTTGCTGACCATTTGGCTCGATGCGGTTGCGATGCTTCGGTCCATACCGTTCACTTTTGTTTAGTAGCTGCTCTTGCGGAAATCATCTCCGAGGTTCGTGGCGCACTCGGAGTTGGCGTCGAGAGTCTCACGGACACAACGATGCTAGTTCAACTCCCCAACGGCAGCGACGGCCTCCCTGAAGATGTGGTTGTGTTGCACTACCACGGCATCCGAGGCTCAAAAGTTGCTCTTGATGCCGTGGTTTCCGGTTCGTTCGGCCTTTGTAGCCCCCCGTCTCCCTCAGTCGCTATAAGTATGGCTTAGAAGACAAGGTCTGATAAGTACTCGGAGGGATTGCGGAGTCGCCCGGAAATCCCCTTCATTCCCTTTACCGTCACGTAATTTGGTGTTCTCGGCGGCCACGCCACGGCTTTTTGACAGAGTTCACTAGGGTGGCAGCCACCTCTAAAGGGATGTATGTGGGCAAGTTGTCGGCCTCTAGGCGCCGCGAAAGGTTTCTCTCGACATCCATGTCGCTCATGCGGATAACGTCTTGCGCGAATTGTCCGCCACCGCGTACGGTGTGGAGGCCGCTCCTTCCTCGGTTGGGATGCATTCTCATGCCAATGCGTGCTTCACCCGCGCCATGGACCGCAAGCGTCCCCGTGCTACCTTGCACTGCGCGTGAGGTGCCGCTTGTCGCCTCCACGTGCGTGTTAGGGTTTCAACGTTGCGTGGGAGTTTCTTATGTTCTCTTGTGTTTAATATGCTATCTTTTTGCACAATGTAGTGCTTCGCTTTATTGCCGTGCCTTGGATTATGTGACCCTCTTTTCAGCCTTGCCCTCTTGGTTGTCACTCTTTTGCCCCTGATGTCCACGTTTCTATAGGGTGCTTCTTGTAATTGAGCAGATTTTTGAAAAATACGGGTACATATCGCTACAGGTGTACCGGTACGTGGAAATTATTATGTCAAATGATAAGCTATATCACCCATGAAAACCTGAGATCCAGCCAGAGCCATGATTGAGCTGGAAGTTTATTCGAGCGTAATTATTCATGATAATTCCCGTGACACCATCCGACGCAATAATAACACATGCGACATAATTTCCGGTCCCCTCATAAATTTTATTTGCTCGCTGGTCGACTGTGTAGGCTACATTCGACGTGACATAAAAAAATTCTTACAAGAAAAAGCAGTGGAGGCCACCTAGCAAAACGAAGAAAAGAGGAAAAAACCTAAGCCCGAGGAACAGGAAGGCATACCAAAGCGTCGGCACTGCCCTCCTGAAAAGCGTCGCGGAGGTAGGAACTAGGAACCCCGAGTGCCATGAAGAGCACCGGAAAGACGTTGCATGAATTCACTTCGCACATCCCCCAAAAAACGCCGAAAAGCAACAGGATCAGCATCTTAAATCGCTCAAGGTACATGTACCAGTACTATCGCAACGGGTAGCGATATTAATTGCGAAATAAATATGTGATCTACACTCTTCCAACAAGTCCGTTACTAGTGAAATAGGGCTTTTCGCGCAGGGTGGGTGTTTATCATGTATAATTTTTGCTGTACTTTATCTCGTTGAAAATGCAGACCGGAATTTGTGTTGACGGTGAAGTTAAGTGCGAAGCGGGGCACAAACGGGGTCCGTCCCGCCCGGCTACTACCAGACGTATTCGGGTTTGTGGCCAAACCCCGATTTTTGGGCATACCCTGATTCGGGCGCCCCGGAATTTGGATTTTCCACACTTTGATTGGTGAATACTCCCGAAATCGGCGACACAACATGCGGTTTTTATGATCCCATTATGTTGTCCGCAAACATGGGAGCACGTGAATGTGATGCCAAGTGTTGTTAAAATACTTGACGTGGGTGGGAATGGGGACAAAAAACCATAACTCGCGAGGCTTAAAATATGTACGTTGTCCGATTGAAGCATAGGAAGTTGTAAAAGGAAGCCCAACCCCCAAGTATCTGTAAGTTTTCAGAGTACCTAACGCCTACTTGCCGGTTTTCGCGTCAAATCCGCCGTCCGACGTCATTAAGGCCCTCGTACAACCAACTAACGTTTTTAGGGTTTCCAAATCTGCCACATTTGCGCGAGGCTAGCAACCCCTTGACATGTGGTACCCACACATTCGCTTTGCCAAGATGCTCAACAATCAGCGCTATATTGTTGTTCTAGTCACGGCGTCGCCCATTTCATGCCCCATGATGGCATGGTGCCGTGCCATTTGCCGTAGGCCGGATAAATGCATGTGCTAGGGTACTTTGAAAGCTCCCCGCCACTTTTCACGCTCGACGATGCGTCAGCTTCAAAGGCCAACGATCAGCGCGCTAGGGTGCTTACATTTCAAGTCAACCGCCCCTCAAGCCCAATAAGTTCCTAGCCCGTGCTCCTTGTTTGTATTTCCGGGCATGTGACAAGAAATCCAAGTGCACACGACATGCAATTCTCGGTGTCGCCGCTATGTAGACGGCCGGGGGCAGCAAACTTGGCGGATATTAGTGCAATTGTGCAAACATGTTGAAAATCTATTGTCGAGAAGTTTTCTTGCTTGTCGCGACACTACGTGCGCCGAGCTACGCGTAGAGGCGTGCAAAACTTGCACAAGCACGATTTCCGACCCTAAACATATGGTCCACAAATACAACGTGTGTGCCCACAATATTTGGGACATGACGATAGAGGTGTCCATGTGAGCGTACAACGGCCGCCGTAGTGTGTTGTTCGTAATTCGCAATTATATCCCCCATTAGGCTGCATGGCCATCGCGGCATGGTGTGGCGGGTAGTTAGATATGTACCGCTATAAAATGTGATGAGTACAGTCATGCAACATTACATTGCCGGACATTGTACATGTACTCGTTACTAATTCGATTCGTACTTTTCCATCGGAAGGACGTACAACGTGGATACGTCGCTCCTGCAATTTAGCAAGGGTGTTGATGTAGCACAGTAGCACCAATTTCTACCGGTGTGTACGCTAGACGCACATTTACTCTAACTAGCTCGATGACGCGTTGGACGAGATTTCGAATGCATACGAGCCGCGTCGCTAGTATGTTTGCAACGGTTAGAAAGCCTTACTATCGGGCATGTCGCTCGAGTCGCTGTGCCCCTCCGTTTTCTCATTTTCTTTTGTTTTTCTATTTACATAATAGCCCGCCTAACCCGACTAACTCATCAGACACTCGCGCTTACCTGCGATTACCTCACTATAGACCCTAGCGGACTCGTTCTCCCTCCCACTTTTTCCACACTCCATGCTCTGCCCAACTCGCATGTCGCTACAATAGTGACAGCTCTCTCCCTGCTCAGACTAGCCCGCCCGACTTGCTCTACCCGAAAGCTTAACCGATCACCCGCCCCCCCGCGTATCTACCTGCCTCGGAAATATCGCCCCCCCCTTACACACACAGTTTGGCAGTCACGTACCCGTAACGCTCTCAGCGATACACGTATTTCCCCGCCCCTACAATCCCCACTTCCTTTAGGCCTGCTCCGAGGCTTCTCTCGGAAGCCCCGAAGCACATTTGATACGATATCGTCAGCCCCCTCTGTCACTGCAGCTCCCCACTATCACCCTCGTCATAATACCTACCGCACCTTGCTTACAATTTTTCTATCCCCCCTCCCCTACCCTCTCATACTCTCTCCGCCATCCCTACACTTACCACCCCCTCTTAAGCTCCGAAAGACCACCCGTTCCAAGGAGCCTCTACTCGCCGACATGCGCAAGACCTCGACGAACGGACCCTCTGGAGCCTCACACCCTCGCCCTCCACAAGCCTCGGCCGGCAAGGCCGCTTATCATCATTAGCTCCTCACAAGACGGGCCTCACGGCCCAGAGATTAGACCCCACAACCCCCCCCCCCCCCCACCTCCCTACGTGACATCCGACAACATATAGTTACTACTCCGCATTCGCTTCGGTCCTCACTCCCGGCCCACTTTACCTCAACCACATGTGGCGTCAAATTACACAACTACCTCTTTGACTTAAATCTCGAATATGGCCTACCCACCCCCATTGGAAACCTAGACTCCTCCGCGGTGCTCCCTTTCCAATGGGAAGACTACCAAGACCTCTCAAACTTATACTGCATTGCTACCTCCCTATCTAAACTCCACTCCACAGCCTCTTTCTCATACACCGTAATCACCAATAACGAAGTTGCTAACTTCCACCAACATAAGCTATACCCTAGCCAATGGACTAACCTCTTTAACATAGGCTCACCCCCTCACCATGGCACACCCAACCACTCCCTAATTGTCCTCACCTGGCAACACTTTCACTTCGGACTCCTCCACCTCACCCACTCCTCAGCAACCTGGGTGGACTCCCTCCACCACCCCCCCCTCCTAACATCCTTACTCGCTCCCTCGCCCTTCTCGCCTCTTGGAACTCTTCCCCTCCCCCGCATGTCTGTGTCCTACGCATACTTGCAAACACAGTGTCCTATTGAACCATGCAAACACAGTTAGTGTGGAAGATAACTTACGCAAACGTAGTTACAGTCACAGTCCCGCAAACGGAACACTTACGGCGACAACCAGCCTACATGCGTGGTGTCGGGACAACAGAAGTGAGAGAGCTGTAGCCTAGCGACAGCTCTGTACCGAGTCAAACAGTTTATCGGTATGTCCGATCTAGACATGTACTAATCATATCTAGAGTAGCTTACAATAGCTATCTGCAACTAATACGTATACGGTATTACTTACAACACTCCCCATGAAGGTAGCTACGGGATGAAGAGTTGCATTGGGTCTTGTCCTCCAAGGATCGCACTTCGGTGTCTTGCTAGTGCAGGTCCTGGGAGGGGTTTGGTGAGCATGTCAGCCACCATCTGGTCAGTGGGGAGGTACCTCAACTTGATGGTCCCTTGCTCCACGTGGTCTTTGAGGAAGTGCCACTTCAGGCCGATGTGTTTAGTCTTCTCGCTGACCAAGGCATTCTGGGAGTATGCAATGGCGCTTTGGTTGTCCTCCCAGATGGTGGTGGTTTCGGTGATGGGGGAGTCGAAGATTTCCCCCAGGAGTTGTCGGAGGTGGAGTCCCTCCTTGGTGGCGTCAGCCGCAGAGTAGTACTCGGCGTCACACGTGGATTGAGCCACACAAGTCTGTTGTTTGGACTTGTAACTGACTGGCCCGCGTCCGAGGGTGAAGAGATAGCCGGAGCGAGACTTGCGGGTGCTGCTGTCGTTGGCCCAATCAGCGTTGGCAAAGCCTGTGAGTTGGAGGCTGTGGTCCTGGCCCCCCCCCAACGTCAAGCGCATGTCGATGGTGCCATGGAGGTAGCGGAGGACCTTTTTCAGAGCCTGCAAGTGTGCCTCGGTGGGTGAGGCTTGGGCAGAGCCGAGGATGCTCAACGCCGTGGAGACATCGGGGCGTGTACAAATGGCTGCGTACTGGAGGCTGCCCAGGAGGCTGGGGTAGACGCCCTTGGCCACCCCTGTGAGAGAGGGCGAATTCAAGTATGCGAGGCCGGCGAGAAAGCCCGGGTCCATCGGAAGTGACGACGGCTTAGAGTCGGACATGCCGTACTTGGCGAGGATGTCGCGCAGGTACTTGGACTGGTCCAGCGAGATCGTGCGCGTGGAGCGATCGCGGGTAATGTGCATGCCGAGGAGTTGGGAGAGGTCGCCTAGGTCCTTGATCTTGAACCGTGCTCCGAGTTGGGCTTTGAACGATGCGAGCCAAGTGGCATCATTGCAGGCCGCGGGAATGCCATCGACGTACATGGCGATCATGGCGAAAACGTGACCGGTGCGGAAGATGTAGATGCACGGGTCGGAGACGCATTGTTGCCATCCATGGTCGACGAGCCATGCACGAAGTAGCATGTTGAACTCGCGGGGGGACTGCTTAAGGCCGTAGAGGCAGCGCTTGAGGTGACAAACCTTGGACGTTCCATCGGTGAAGCCGAGGGGCTGGCGGATGAACACATCCTCCCGGATGGGGGCGTAGAGAAACGCTGTGTCGATGTCAAGCTGGCAGAGTTCAAGGTCGCGGGCGGCTGCGATGGTTAGGAAGAGACGCAGGCTGGCCATGCGGATGACCGGGGAGAAGGTCTCCGTGTAGTCCAGTCCGGCGCGTTGACTGCACCCCTTGGCGACGAACCGCGCTTTGAAGCGGGAGACGTCGCCGGTTGTATCCGACTTGACTTTGAAGATCCACATGATGTTGACGACCATGCGGCCTGGGGGGAGGTCCACAAGGTCCCACGTGCCGTTGTTGATGAGGGAGGAATACTCCTGTTGCATAGCGGCTTGCCATTGGGGGGCTTCGGCGCTGTCCAGTGCAGCCCTGTAGGATTTTGGTTCCACACACTCTCGGGCGGAGAGGAGGGCGACGGCGGTAGAGGACGTGCCGGCAGGTGTGTGTGGGGGACCCGTGACAAGGTCGGGGACGTGAGGGTGCTCAAATATGTCCTCGTGAGCTGTGCCTTGTTCAGGATCACAACACGCCGTTACGAGGATCGGTGGGTAGTCGGACAAGTGGGCAACCATATCGCCGTAGCGAATGGGGTGGGAGCGGAGCCGAGCATGGCGAGGGGCTGCCGGGGGGGGTAGGGGTGTGGGTAATGTGAGGTCAATGGGGTGGGATAGGGGTGAGTCTGCGGGTACGTCGTCCGAAGAGTCGGTGATGGCCGAGTCGACGGAGGGTTGTGTGTCGAAGCCTGGGGTGTCTTCCTGAAAGACAACATGTACGGAAGTGGTGATGCGACGCGTTTCCGGATTGTAGACACGATACCCAGGTGCGTCAGGGGGATAGCCCACCATGACGCCGCGAAATGCTTTTTCACTGAGTTTCCGACGTTGTTTGTCGGGGACCTTGGCGAAAACGGCGCAGCCGAAGACGCGGAACTTGGAGGCGTCGGGCACCGACGACGTAAGGAGTGTGAGGGGGACGCCCCCATTAGGTCCGACCGAGCGACTGTACGTGCGGTTGCGAAGGTACACAACAGTGCTGACAGCGCACGACCACATGGAGTTGGGAACGGCCATGTTGTGGAGCATCGCCGATGCATTGTCCCGGATAGTGCGCCAGGGACGTTCGGCCTTGCCGAGCATGTGGTGGGCGTATGGGGCAGAGAACTGCACCCCGACGCCGAGGTGTGCGCACATCCGGCGAGTGACAGCGGCTTCAAACACAGAGTCTAAGTCAAATTTGAGGACCGGTGCGAACGCGCCCGTCTGGGAGTGATGGCGGGCATGCAGGTGTTTGATGTCCAAGAGGATGGTTTCCAATTCCGAACATGCGTCGTCTTTAGACTTAAGGAACCGCACCCACATGTAGTTGGTGTGGTGGTCGATGACGAGCAAGCAGTAACGGAGGCCATGTGGGGAGGGGACATTGACCGGGCCCCAGAGGTCAGCGGACAGGTTGAGGAGGGGGTGGGATGGCTTCGCGCAAGCGGCTGTGTTGCGTGGTGCAGCTGTGGCTTTGTGAAGTAAGCAAGAGTCGCAAGAAACTTTGGTTACAACGCTAGTTAACACATGGCTAGTCGGGACACCGTGATTATGCTGGGCCTGAAGGCTTTGCATGTTGAGGTGGCCAAATCGACGGTGCCATAGGACGGGATCACACTGGGCAGTAAGGGCAACCTGAGGTGAGGGGTCAAGTGCCGCCGGTGCGGATGGGCTTGAAGGGAGGTCCGGCTGGTGGGGAAGGAGGTAGAGACCGTTTCCGGACGGTTCTAGCACACCCATGCATGTGGGTACCAAAAGCAAACCAGTGTCAGAGTTGGAGGGGAATATGAATTCACAGCCGCTGTGAGTTTGCATCCAGCTGACACTAAGTAGTCTGCCGATACGCTGTGCGGAGCGAGATGATAGGTCAGGGGTGTAGAGTGCATACACAGTGCGGTGAATGAGCTGGCCAGAGGCAAGTCTGACAGAAATTCGCACTGAGCCACTGCCCTTAACGTCAACGCCGACACCGCCCACGCGAGAGGGAGCGGAGGGGGGCGTGAATTTCACGAAGTCATCTCGGAACGCAGTGAGGTTAATCGAGCAGGCGGAATCAACGACCCAAAACTTTGACAGGTTACGACCCGGGGCGAGGGAAGAGGAGAATGCCACAGAGCTGAATGGGACACTCACCTCGTCGTCAGCGTAGTCATCAGCGCAGTCCTCGAGGGTGGGTAGGCAGTCGGTGTCATCGGCGGGGGCGTCGTCGGCAGGGACGTCGCTCAGCAGCGCAGCGTGAGCAGAGGGGGTGCCGTCGGCGGCGCCGTACTTCTGGACTGTCAGCCTACGCTTGGCGAGATTCCACTTAAGGATAGCGTCATCCGTGGCAGTGCAGGCGGACATGAGATGGTTGAGGCTGCCACAAACGCCACACTTGTTGGGTCGATGGCCGCGAGGGTTACGGTGTGGTGGGCCTCGACCGCTGTGCGAGCCGCGGCCCGCAGCGACGAACGCGGAGATGGGAGGGGGTGATATGGCCGGAGCGGGTGTGTCCGGAGCAGGGTCGTCGTCCATGTTGTGCGCAAGGTGGAGAATGCTGGCCATCACTTCATCAGCCGACATGATGTAGTCCGTGTCAAAGGCGTTGATGACGCATTGCTTCGCCTGACCGTGTGGGCCGCTGCTGGAAATACCGCGCAGCATGAGGAGACCGAGGTGGTGGGGGTGGATGGCAACGGAGCCATAAACCAATTGGCATGTGTCGTTGTAGTCGTCAAAGGTCTGGCGCATGTAGTGGACATAGTCACTGAGTGACTGACCAGGGCGCTGTCTGACCGTCAGGTTGTCCAGGAGGGACAAGGAGCGAGCAAAAGACCGACAGTCGAGGCGTTCACAAAGGATGTCCCACGCGGCAGCGGCGCAGTCAGGGCGTGCTGGAGAAACGCATTTCATCGCTTGGTCAGCGCGCTTATTCGCGCTGGCTGCATGGAGAAGCAGCGTGTAGGCGTAGTGTTGCGCTTGTTCGTCGAGCCAGACGCCGGAGTCGCGGATGGCCAGCTGTGGAATGAGGTATGCGGCCTTGATGGAGAGGAAATTAAGGAAGGTCCTCTTCCATTGCTTTAAGTCCGTGGTCGGGCACATGACGGGGACCGACATCTTCATGGACCGGTTGAGGGCGTCCTTGTCGAAGCCGGGGGCTTCGTGTGCCGCCCGGTTGATGACCACCGGGTCAATAGTGGGGCGACGACGGCCACGGGTGGCGGGGTCGCCATGTTGGACTGGGGGAGAGTGCCGGCCATGAAAGGGAGGAGGTGGGCCACCGGGAAAGGGAGAGCGGCCGGCCATGGGACGCGGCGGGCCGTACGAGTGCGGGTGGTCACGGTAGGGGGGGACGAGGTGAGAGGGCGCCTCCGGGATATGAGGGCCGGGGTGGTGAAGGGCATATCCGGCGGGGGGGAAGGGGGGAGGTGGTGGGAGGTGATCAACCCGGATGGCGTGACGCGAGGGGTCGTGGTGCGCATCGGCACGCGAGGGCTCGCGGGGCGCATCGTGACGGCGCTGTGCGACTGTGGGGTCGCCAACAGGAGCTGCATGAGTAGCAGCAGCAAAGAATGATTCTGCGTCCGGGGGTACGTAACCAGGGTGGGGATGTTCAAGCAGGTGGAGGGTGTGGCCGTCGTGGCTGTCCCGGACGGGTTCGATGTGAGCATCGTGGCGGCGCTGAGCTACAGGGGGGTGCGGATTAGCACCCGCAGCAGCAATAGCACCCTCGGCCGACTGCGAGTCGAGACGAGCTGTTATGCGCGCCACTTGCGCAACGAGCAGCGCGAGAGTATCCGGGGGGTGATCGAGGTTTCTCTGGTGAGAGCCTGACTCAGGGGAGTCAGGAGGTGAAATAGGCGGAGTTTTCGGCGCCATTTCGACAGAGGGCGAAAAAGAAAGAGCGGAATAAAAAACAGGCAGCGGTAAAAACCGCTAGCCGGACTCGTGCCTAACAACGGTTTGCAGAGAGACGGCCTGATGCCCGCCGACCCCTCGGCCTGTAGCCCCGGGGTGTCTCAGAGCACCTTCTCTGTATCCTCCACCCAGTGTGGGGCACAAGTCGAGGCCAAGGCCAGGACAGGTGGAGCGCTGCGCTGGTGGCTGATTCGCTAGGATAATATAAAAATAAAAAGTTAAGCTACGGCTGGCGTGCAACCTGTGGATGCGTATTCACCCGATGGTGCGCCCCCCCGTTCTCCAGCTTGGACATGTGTGCACCCTGTCCACACACGACGAGTGCGTCGGTGTGGGTGGCTGGCTATCTCCGTCGGGTGGCTGACTTAAGAGGGGTGGTGGCGGGTTTTAAATTGCAGTTTATACTGGCGATACCGCCGACTACAAGTTGAAAGTACTAGGTGTCTAGATAAACTTGCCTTCTGCGGGAGAGCTGTCGATCGCAGCTCGCCGAACCAGGTTGTCGCGCGTGAGTGACGTGAGGCGGGGGCCCATAACCTATTGAACCATGCAAACACAGTTAGTGTGGAAGACAACTTACGCAAACGTAGTTACAGTCACAGTCCCGCAAACGGAACAGTTACGGCGACAACCAGCCTACATGCGTGGTGTCGGGACAAGAGATGTGAGAGAGCTGTAGCCTAGCGACAGCTCTGTACCGAGTCAAACACTTTATCGGTATTTCCGATCTAGACATGTACTAATCATATCTAGAGTAGCTTACAGTAGCTATCTGCAACTAATACATATACGGTATTACTTACAACAAACCCCCTCGCCAAAACGACACATCCCACGCGTGGTCGTGCGGGACCCACGCTGTACTTCATACCTACTTCATCACTACAACACCCCCCGACCAAACCTATAACCCTCCTCCCTTCGACCCTCGTACTATTGTCTACTCCCTACACTCACTCATGTGGCACCACACCTTTCGATCCACTCCCCTCCCCGTGGGACGCTCCCAACTGCTTACCGCCCTCCACCCCTCCAACCGATACCTCCCCACAACCGCGAAGCCCGCCCCCCCAAAGACCCTCCCCATCCCCCCGTCCCTCTCCCCTCACCCACCCTCCCACACCATCTAGCACAACCACTTCACCTCATCAACCTCAACACCCGCGGCCTCCACACATCCATCATGGACGTAGAACACCTCACCACCACCCACCACCCCGACGTACTCATCCTCACAGAAACCAACCACGCCACACATAAATCACGCTGGAGACTCGCCCTACCCCAATACCTCCTTAAATATCTCGACCATACTACTCACATGTGCCCCTACCCAACGCAGGAGTTCTCTTTGCGGTCCGCCGGACCTCATTCCAATTCGCCACTGTTCTAACCCCACCCCTCACCTCACTCCCCACATATATGGACTAATCTTAATCCCACACTCAGGCACCCCTTACCTCCTCCTCGGAGCCTACATGCCACAGCTCCACAGCACCCAACTGACCCGAACATACGCAGAAGTCGCAGCTTGGGGCCTCCGCCTAGCGGACGACTACCCGACCCACCGCGTCCTCTAGGGAGGCGACTTTCAAACGACCACCACACAAGGTACTGGCAACCCCGCCCTCACCTCCTTACTCGAATCCCACCTCCTCCCACCCCACCCCCCCATCCCTACCTTCCCCCGTAGCGGAGGATGCCTTGACCACTGGCTCACCACTCCTCCCTCCCCCCTCGGCCTCAACCCACATGCATGCTCGGTTTTCACCTCACCCTCACACTTTACCGATCACTCGGCGGTCCACCTAGTAATTCTTTCCCCCTTCTCTTTAATCGCTCGCCCCCCCTCGGCCCAAAACCTACCTCACACACACCACACCACCCGCAAACTCACCTTCAAACTTCCACTACAACCGCACCACATAAAAACATATCCAAATAGCACACCCTCCCTTATCAACCAAACGGCCTCCCTCCACGCAGAAATTATTAATACACCCCCCTCCACGGCCTCTCCCGATACCCTCGACACCCTCGCCTCGAAATTTACCACACAACTCTCCCAGGAGATGGACCACGCAGCCACCATATGGCCCCTCCTACCCCCGAAGAAACCCCGCCCAACTCCCTCGTCCCTTGACCCCACCTGCTTAAATTAAAAAACACGCAAACTCATACGAAAACTTCGTAGATGTAGCACCTACGGTGGCCCCCTCGCCCAAACCCTCCTGAATACAAAGATATTACTGTAAGTATGAGAAGTACTTGATGAAGTACTATCTCGCATTACAAAGATGTTAATGTGAAGTACTTGAGATGTTACTTTGAAGGTTGTTCCAATTTCCTGGTAGTGGTCTCGGACATAATGCGACATATGCTAAGGTAGTCGAATGATAGGTTGACTACACGGTATGCGCCTTACTTGCGCGACTTACAACCGTTTATTACGGGAGCGACGACTCAAGCCTACCGCAAAGGTTAGGAGAATGAGGCTGACCCTTTGAGTCGACGGTCGGACTTTTACGCACAAGCTAGTCTTCCACAGTTTATGGATGGTGATGTGCCACGTAGTTTAAATCCTCATAAACACTCCTAGCCATGGAGTAGACATGACACCCCGATGTCTCCACACAATTTGGACGCGGATTTAAGCATTTTGATTACATACCTCCTAGACATATACCCGGAACTTAATGAATTGGTTCGTATGGTTATTCCAAAGACTCGTTTTCTTGGGACGAGGGTGAGTGGACAAAGGGCGGGCATGTTGTTGCCCGAGATGGTTGTTTTTGGATAAATGCAAGACACTCCATTGTGGAAGGCGGGGGTTCATATCGGACTGTTACACGCCTACATAACATGATCGGACTCACTGGGTATCGAGCCCGCGACCTTCTACGTATTAAGCGTGCGCTTTACCGGCGCAACGAAAATCATAGTTGACACATGTGGCCACATACCACATATGTACCAAACCACGACACAGCTCATGCGCAAGACGCGCCGCAGCAAGGGACGTAACGCTGAATTCTACGTGATCCAAATATCACCAGCAATGGATTAGCTCGCGGAATTTCACACTAAGAGCTTACTGCAAAACAACGTGAACACTTCAGGTCGTTACTTTACGATGACTTCCCGGAGTTCCTCCATCTTGTGGATTCGCCACATGTAAGCCGACAGTGGAATCAACCAATCGAGACTACTGTCCCGATGAAACATCAAGGTCTTAACATATTGTCACATGCGGAGCGCGCTGAGGTTAACCAATAGCTCAAAGACGTAGTGGAGGCTGGCTTGATTCGCCCGAGTCACAATGAGTTCGGCTTGCCAATCCGTTTTTGTGCGAAAGGCTTATGGCTCGTTTAAACTTTGCATTGACTACCGCGGACTTAACCATGTTACGCGTCAAGACGCCTACCCACTTCCGCGTGTGGACGAAACCCTCGATGAGTTAGAGGACGCAAACCGCCACAACAGCGCGCTGCAGCACCTCCTCTCCCTCATGGAACGCCATAACGGAGGGAGATGGGAGTCCATCACTTCAGATTTTGGTAACAAGCCCATCAAATCATTCTCACCCCCCCCCCCCCCCCCCCCGCCCCCCTTGACTATCACCTCTCATGTTGTGAGATCCCCGTGGTGGGCATGGTAATGGGTACATCCGTACGTTGTACTCCGGGGGAGTCTTGGCCCTACTACCTAGCCAATAGTGGGTGTACTGTGGGAGCCCGTTGCTCGGGCAGTACGGGGGTATATATATGTATACCATGGGTACCGGGGTACCGTAAATGATGGAGTAACAGACTTAGGTAATAATAAATATTCTTACAAAAAAGCAGCGGAGACCCCTAAGCAAAAGGAAGAAAAAAAGGAAAAAACATAAGCCCGAGGACTGTTGTTGTTGTTATTGATGCACACAGAGACACACATACACACACATCGAGAGAGAGAAAGAGAGAGTTACATGCACACAGACACATACACACGCGGAGACGCACACACACACACACACACACACACACACACACGCGCGCGCGCGCGTGTGCGCTCGGACACACTTCTTTTATTTGTGGAGCTATCGTTGTTACTTACTATTTTATGCTTCTACTTCAACATCTATTATTGCTACTGTTGTTGTTGTTGTTATTGATGCACACACATAAACCCTAAAAACCCTAAACACCCAGCGAGAGAGAGAAAGAAAGAGTTACATGCACACAGAAACAGACACACGCGGAGACGCACACACACACACACATACCACACACACACACACACACGCGCGCGCGCGCGTGCGCACA